>JARGYO010000094.1:63894394-63896674 GCA_029206835.1 Rana muscosa
TATTTTTCTACCAACAATAAAACCCTTAGAATTTTTACAATATCTATCTGTGTGCCGTTTAAAGTCCACCTTTAGTTTAAATATACATCCTTCCAACTTATGTCATAAAACACTTTACACATTTGCATGGTCACAACCCAACCCCTCTCCCACACTGTCTAAGAGCCACCCACTCTCAATGATCTTGATTGACGACTCTCCTGCAGGGGAAAGAAAAAAACATCCTAACATAATTTCGTGTCATTTGGGATGAGTGGGCCCGTCAGCCGAGAGACCCACTCACTCCAATAAGCAAAGTGATGTGTGTGTGAAACCGAGTGTACCGAGTCTGTAACCACAAGCTCACCCCGCCTCCCCTTTGGTTCCAGTAACTGGAGTTCACACACCGGAGAAAGGTCCAACACTTGTTTATTTGGCACTCCAATAGCAAAGCACAATAACAGTTCTCTTGCAGTACAGGTTAGGACCTATAACCTTTTCAACGGTGGGACGAGTAGATCGAGGCACTTCCTAAGATTTAAGTTCTAAAGATGGGGTCTCTTCCAGCAACCCCTATGAACAGCAATGGAGCCCTCTCCGATACGCTGTGGCCCCTATCAGGGGGATGTGTCCTCCCAAGAGAGTTCCCAGAGGCCCACCGTCACCGGGTTGGTGCTGCTCCGGGTCTTCAGTGGGTAACCTCCCCGGTCTCCTCACCTCAGGTTCGAGTCCCTCCGCTCAGGGACCCTCGGACAGTCCACCCTAGCGGGACCCAGTCGAAGGTACTGGGCCCCAGGCCTCCTCGATAGTACCTCACCCCAGGCTAAAGGTGCCTGGGATGGACGCCAACGTGACTCCGGACCAGGCCATGGGCACCTGGACCAGACTCCTGGATCTCCATGCACCCAGGCCTAAGGTGCCTGGGTGCGGGCCGCAGCCCTCCTCCTCCGAGGACCTCCCTCTCCGCACCACGACGACGACGACCACGACCCACCCTCGTGGTCAGGGCGTCTCCCCCTTTTATCTCCTCCCTTCAACGGTCCGGCGGGTTCCCCGCCCCAGCCACACCATCTCCGGGAAGAGACCAAACAGGGAGCACTGCAGGGGATGATTCCACCTGAAGCCCGTGGGTACCTCGCCACCCACTGGCAAAGGAGAATATTACATCCTCCAATCCTCCACGAAACAAAAAGGGGTCTGAATCCTAACACAATTATACACCTGGGTTACACTATTGCCCAGGTGTATCCCATCAATTTGAGGACCCCGCTACACACTCCCCCCTGTAATTTGACGCTGGTCCCCAGCGTCAGGTGCACACCCATGCCTCCCATAAAGTGGTGGCATGGAGTGAAACCCCTGAAGCAATTCCTCTAAATTTTTCCCAAGTGCCAAGACCTGCTCAGGGAATGGGGAACATATAAAACAACTTATGTCATAAAACACTTTACACATTTGCATGGTCACAACCCCTCTCCCACACTGTCTAAGAGCCACCCACTCTCAATGATCTTGATTGACGACTCTCCTGCAGGGGAAAGAAAAAAACATCCTAACATAATTTCGTGTCATTTGGGATGAGTGGGCCCGTCAGCCGAGAGACCCACTCACTCCAATAAGCAAAGTGATGTGTGTGTGAAACATCTTCAAACATTTGTTGCGCAACACTGCCACCTGGTGACAACACTGCGGTCATGACACTCAACGAATCTTCGTTCTTCCAGCTTTTTTTTTTTTCTACTCTGACACTATTTCCCAAATGTCCTTGCCTTTGGCACATGAAGAAAGGGGAAACACAAAAACACAACAGTCCCCAAGTCTTCAACGAGAAAAAGAAAAGCCCAAATAAAAACAAAAGCAGGGCACAGTCCTTGGTGTCTGGGGATAACTCCTCCAGAGAGTTCAAATACACAAAGGAAACAACAGGAGTTCTTTTCTCCTACAAGTAAAACTTTGGATCCGGCAGGTACAGGGGTTTCAGGTGTTTGTCAAATGCCTCTATCGAATACTCGACATCTTCTCCATCTCTTCTGCAAATGACTATCTTGTCAGCATGGATATGGCGCCCCAATTTCCATTCAGCTTTGCAGTCCTCAAACCTCTTAGACACTGACGGCACACATTCCAGATACCTGCGAGCATGGGGCACCTTCAACTTGTCCCACACAAACTCGTCATACCATCTTGCTCTCCAGACTTCTACCTCATATAGCAGGTCCCGGGGCAGATACGGGTACTCCCACCCATATTCCCGAGCTATTTTGTGGCAAAACAGTCTCTGCAAGCGGGCCAAAGGTGGCA
>JARGYO010000094.1:63896774-64007079 GCA_029206835.1 Rana muscosa
TTTTTTAATGTTTTTATTTTATTTATTTGTTTTTACTACATGTGGATGGCCATGGGGGCCATCCACATGATTGGGGGGGCTTCCCTGGTGGTCTAGTGTGGGTATCCGAGGGGGGGCTGCGCTGATAAACAATCAGCGCGAACCCCCCCCTGTCAGGAGAGCCGCCGATCGGCTCTCCTCTACTCGCGTCTGTCAGACGCGAGTGAGGAAGAGCCGATCAACGGCTCTTCCTGTTTACATTGTGATCAGCCGTGATTCGACACGGCTGATCACGTGGTAAAAAGCCTCCGACGGAGGCTTCTTACCGAGATCAGTGTAAGCGGTGGGTCAGACTGACCCACCGATCGCCGCGATGCGCGCCCCCCCCGGGCGCGCGGCGGCTGTTATCCCGCAGGACGTCATATGACGTCCAGGGTGGATAACAGAACCACTTCCCGGACGTCAATCTGCTATTGACTGGGCGGGAAGTGGTTAAACAAAAAGGTTTTTATTTGGCAATATGTACACACTCCTAACCACCGGTCCCATATCTTATTGTACTTAGTCGGGCACCCTCTATTAATATACATAAATCTGCGATAAGAGAGCACCGTTAACATCCGCTTTCCATTCAGCCATAGTCGGTGGGGATGATCTCATCCACTTCCTCAGTATCATTTTCCTTGCTGAAAAAAGTGTTTCCTGAAGAAACGCCTTAGTAAACTTATCCATTTCAGGGCCTGGGTAGATGCCCCGTGGGTCCCAATGTAAGAGGTGAGCCCATATTGTCATGGAGGAAGTCCACTATTTGTTTCCAGAAGCCCTGGATCACAGGGCAGGACCAGATTAAATGGAAGAACGTACCCAGCTCCCGTGTACACATGGTACAGGTGTTGGGGAGGTCCCTCTTATATCTGGACACTCGAAGCGGGGTGAAATAAGATCTATGAGTAATGTATAGTTGGGTGAGTCTATCCGAGAGTTTTGGGAAACCTCCTTGCAGGTGTCTAGGGCCTCACTCCATTCCTCATCCCCGAGGTCCCCCACCTCCCTCTCCCATCGGGGCTTGAGAGCATACGCTAGTTTTGTAGAGGAAGGTATAAGCAGCATATTGTAGAAGTAGGAGATGAGCTTCTGGGGGTCTGTGCCCTTAACTATGGCCATGATGGAGTTAGGGGAAGGCTGCGGCAATGCCCCCCGAAATTGTGTAGTGAGGGCGTGGTGTACCTGAATGTATCTAAAGTACATACTGTCGGGGAGCGCAAACTCATCTTGGAGAGCAGGGAAAGATTTAATGTTGCCGCCCGCAGTGATTTGTGAGAGGTAGATCACCCCCCGAGAGCACCACAGTTCAGGGTCAGGAATTCGGGAGAGCTCAAGCAGGTGACCATTATGCCAGAGGGGAGTGTAGTCATTGAGCGGGTCTATGGTCAGCTTAGTCATAGCAATGTCCCAGATTTTTCTATATTGGTATAGAGTGGATTTGGCCTGTATAGAGCGGGTGCCTCGTGTTCCTAGTGCAATTGCTGCAATAGGGTCCCGTGTGTGATGTGTTAAGCGAGGGCATAGTGGGATCCCAAACCTGTCCCTGTCTGTTTTATCAACGTGGAACAGTTGGGAGAGCTGTGACGCGGTGTAGTATAGGTGCAAGTCAGGCATGGCAGTTCCTCCCAAATCCGTGGGATTCTTAAGGGTCCGCCAGGCCAGCTTATGTCTGTTCCCACCCCACACGAAAGGCTTGAGTAGGGAATCAAAGCATTTTAAAATATTTGAGAGGGATGTATAACCGGGAATGCCAAAGTACATAAAGTATTTTGGGGAGCAACACCATTTTTATCAGGTTTATTCTGCCCCATACTCCCCAGAGGCAATCGTGACCATATTTGTATTTTATCCTTCACTAAGGAATAGAGAGGGTCTATGTTAAGGGTTATGTAATCTGACGGCTGTAATTATCAGTGTTTAAAAGGGGATAGAGGATCACCCATTTTTCCAGTCTTCATAGCTTTGCAAACTGAATTTCACTGTTTTAGGAATCAACTTCATAGAGCAGTGGTCTCCAAAATGCCAACGATGGGGCCACTATTCCTCCCACTGACGCCAGTGACGGGGGGGGCACTATTCCTCCCAGTGACAGGGGGGGGCACTATTCCCTCCCACTGACGCCAGTGACGGGGGGGCACTATTCCTCCCACTGACGCCAGTGACGGGGGGAGGGCACTATTCCTCCCACTGACGGGGGGGGGGGGGCACTATTCCTCCCACTGACGCCAGTGACGGGGGGGGGGCACTATTCCTCCCACTGACGCCAGTGACGGGGGGGGCACTATTCCTCCCACTGACGCCAGTGACGGGGGGGGGCACTATTCCTCCCACTGACGCCAGTGACGGGGGGGCACTATTCCTCCCACTGACGCCAGTGACTGGGGGGGCCACTATTCCTCTCAGTGACGGGGGGGGGCACTATTCCTCTCACTGACGCCAGTGACGGGGGGGCCACTATTCCTCTCACTGACGCCAGTGACGGGTAAGCCACTATTGCATACAATGCGTTGTGCCCTGCTTTGCCAAAATAGTCATGTGGTTTATTTTTTGTGTACTGTGGTGTGTTGGCAGGCCACTCATAATGAATGGGCTGCCTTAAAGCAGAGTTCCGCATACACACACTGTAGCTGCTGACTTTTAATATTGGGACACCTACCTGTCCTGGAATCCAGCAATGTCGGCACCCCAGCCGATGTTTCCGTCGGGTGCGGACGCCGCCATTGCTGGTAAGGGAACCCGGCAGTGAAGCCTTGTGGCCCCTAACTGGCCAGGCAGCAGAGGGGGGCCCAACTTCTGACATACCGTGGCGAGGTCCGACGGAAGTAGGGACAGGGTACCTTTCAAAAACAGATTCTCCCCCTGATAGGTGCCAAATGTGGCACCGGAGGGGAAGGGGGAGGAGGAATCGGATAAGCGGAAGTTCCACTTTTGGGTGGAACTCCGCTTTAATGCAGTGTATGTTAACACGTCACAATGGATTACTTAAAGTGACACTAAAGGTTCACTTTGTGTGTGTGTGTGTGTGTGTGTGTGTGTGTGTGTGTGTGTTTTTTGTTTTGTTTTTTTTAAATATCATACTTGCCTCCACTGTGCAGTTCGTTTTGCACAGAGTGGCCCCGAAACCTCCTCTTCTGGGGTTCCACGGCGGCTCTCTCGGCTCCTCCCCGCAAGAGCTAACCCCCTCTGGGAAGCTCTCGCCCAGGGGGGTTACCTTGCGGGCGCGCTCCAGTGTCATACACTCGGCGTCTATAGCATAGGATGCATTAAGGTGAAAAAAACGGAAGGTTTACAACCCCTTGAAATGTGTCCTAAAGTTCTATTGGTAATAATCAATCCAGCTAGCTTGCAACTTCAGCCTACAGCTTGTATTGTATTCTGATGACATCCCCTTTGTGTCTTTGTTGTCCAGGTGTCCAGTGCCCGGACTGAGTGCTGTACCACCTTATCTTGTTAATTCTGTGGACCGTCCATCCTGAAATGTTTGAAAAAGGACTCTCCACCTTTTACCGTTGGAGATGGACCAGTATTGCCACGTCAGTTCGGCATTGGATGATCCCCTGACTACCCTATTGTCCAGAAAATGGACCAATCCAGTGACAACACTACATTATTATAAATGAACTGATCCAAGGACACCTCTGCGGTGCGGATGGTAGACCGGCTTTGGGGAATCCCCTGCAGTGTTACGTAAACTGACGATCCAGTTACATATGTAAGTTCCTCATAGACTGATCCATGAAGGCCCCTGTGGACCAGTTTTGGGGTTATTCGCTAAATGGATTTTTTTTTTTTTTTGGTCCTGAAATTTGCTGATCCTGAGATTCCTTTCAGGACATTCCTACATTACTGGGAAGGGGCTAATCCAGGAACACGCCTTGGAATTCTGGAAATGGACTGCCCCCCCCATCCTCGGAGTGATATATATGCAGTCTTAGATTTATCACAAGAGGGATTCATGTCACCTCTAGACTTGCCTTCAGTACAATAAATGAGATTTCGCTCTGGTATCATCTCTCCTGTACCCCACGTACATGGACTAATCTCTTTTGAAGCTCCCTCATCAATCCTAGGCTGGACTGTACTAAGGCCATTGAAGGGGCTGGTGACAAACTCGATAAAACATTTAGCACTTATTATTTTGATATCTGCCTTTTATGTAGAGAAGAGCTGACTAGATGTGTGTAGACACTTGAGTGTGAGTGAGCGACTAAAGTACAGAGCTGGCCCAATCTCAGAGGGCAGGTCACGGATCGGCCTTAGGGCTTGTGTATGCGGGCATCGTCTTCCCGTGTTTGAGGTGCATTCTAAACGCATGGCACGTTAATCATAGGTTAGCAGATTCCCGTTGAGCTCAATTGTGCAACAACAAGTGACCTCCATGGAGCAACTGCCCATCCTGGCAGCACATGCCAAGTTCATGCCGTTTTTTTCTAAATCTTGGTAAGCTTTGACACTAAGCAAGCAAGGTCACTAAGACTTGTTTTTCGCTGCCCAACGTGACGCCACTACAAACGCATTTCATCTACAGTATGGGCTTAGATGTAGGGGTCACTAAGCCCATGTTGTGGGCAACAAGGTTAGCAGATTCCCATTTAGCTCAATGGTGCAGCAACAAATGTTGACCTCCCATGGAGCAACTGACCTCCCAGTAGCACATACTTCAAGTTCAAGATGTTTTTATTTTATTTTTTTCGAAATCCTAGAAAGCTTTATTGATGCCAGGAAAGTGAGCAAAAGAGCAAGCAAGGTCACTTAGACTTATTCTGGCCTGCCCAACGTGCTGCTACCATGGTGCTTGGCCTTCTGGGATCCACCTCCTCCCTGCAGTACATGCGAAGTTCAAGCCACTTTGTTTTCCCAAATCACAGTAAACTTTATTGACTCCAGGCAAGGGAGCGAAAGAGCAAGCGAGGTCACTCGGACTTATTTTTCCCTGCCCAATGTGATGCCACCTCTAACACATTTCACCACACAGTATGGGCTTAGGGAGCATTTCACCACGCGGTATGTCCTTGCTTGCTCTTTTGCTGGCTTGCCTGTTATTTAAAGCTTTTTGGGGTTTTAAAAAAAAAAAAATAGTGTGCGGCCTGAACTTTGCATGTCTGGTGCCAGGTGAAACCATTTTACTTCCAGCTTTTTCTTTGGATGCAGCATATCCTATTGAGATACATGTGCACTCCTGCAGATAGAATGCACCAAATTGCGTTCAGTTGCACCTGTTCAAACATAAGTTAACATTTTACAGCAGAGCCCATGTACACAAGCCCTAAAAAATAAATAAAATATGCTGTCTGTGGAGCACACATCCTTCCTGAATGGTTTAGACCAGGGGTCTCAAACTGGCAACCCTTCAGCTGTTGTGGAACTACAAGTCCCATCATGCCTCTGCCTGTGGGAGTCATGCTTGTGACTCTCAGCCTTGCAATACCTCATGGGACTTGTAGTTCTGCAACAGCTGGAGGCCCCTGCTTTAGACGGTTACTCCGATAATACATGCAGCGTCATACGATCAATCAGAGATGCAATAATAATGAAAAAAAAATCCTCTGCTCAAAAAACGAGCGTTTGGCGCTTCTAATAAAAAAATCCATCTGGTTGAATTCGATCAGATTTTACCACCAGGATGGATTGTTCCATTTTATTGTTTACTTGTCAAAGTCATCATTTGGCGCAATCGACTTCTGTAAGGCGCTTTGTTTTTTTTTTCTTAATAAAATTGAACCATCATGTTTTATTTTGCATAGATCACCCAGAAGTAACCGTTCTGTTTTTTGGTGGATGCTGGAGATTTATTGTGCACCTGTGTACCATTTTCAACAGACCCCCTTTCTGAGCGCAGACCCCATAAGATGGAAGCTGTTATGTTTATTAGCCAGAAAAAGCCTCCTCCTGTGTCCCCCTCTGATCTAGTTTCACTATTGGGGTTCGTTCAAACTTACAGTTAAGAGGCGGTAAAAAACGTGTGGTTGAGCTGCAGTTTTAGAGCCCAACCCCCGCCCCTTAAAATGGTTGTAAGTGCAGATTTTTTTTTTTTTTTTTTAATTTATTTTTTTAACCTTTAATGCATTTTTCTGCATCAAGATAAAACACCTTCTGCATGTAGCCCCCTCTCCCCCCCCCCCCCTCCTTATACTTACCCGAGCCCAATCTCAATCCAGCAATTTGCACAAGAGCTGCGGCTCGCTCTCTCCTCACTGGCTCATTAGCTCCCTCTGCTGTCAATCACAGCCAGTGAGGAGGGGGTGGGTCTGAGCTCTGCCTTATGGACACATGGAGCCAGCTTGGGAGTGAGTATGCACAAGTGCCCCCATAGTATAGTGCCTTGCTATGGTGGACATTCGGCGGTAGGGGGGTGGCACAGAAGCACCAGCGGGGGACCCGAGAAGAGGAATTTAGGCTGCTCTGTGCAAAACCATGTCACAGAGCAGGTAAGTATAAAATGTTTGTAAAGGTTTAACTTTGTTTAAAGCGGAGTAGTTCCACCTTTTTTTTTTTTTTTTTTTTTTTTTTTTCGTTTATTAAAAGTCAGCAGCGACAAAAAGCATAGCTGCTGACTTTTAATAAACAGACACTTCCCTGTTCCACGCTCCAGCAATGCGGCCGCCCCGAGGCTCGCTCCTCTTCTCTGTGCCGTCATAGCAACTGTGGGCACCCGGCCGTAACAACTTACGGCTTCACGGCCAGGCGCAGTCAGATCTTCTGGGACCTGAGTTGTGTCCCAGAAGATCTCTGGCAGGGAGGGGCCGCCTAGGGCAAGAGGAGGAGTCGCCTAGGCGGCCAAAAAGAAGAAGTGGGACAGGAAGTCCCAGTAAAAATAAGGTACACACCCCCCCCCCCCCCCCCAAAGAAAAATATGACATGCTAAATGTGGCATGTAAGGAGTGCTTAAAGCGGAAGTTCCAATTTTGGGTGGAAAGCCGCTTTAAAAAATAAATTTAAAAAATCACTTTAAGCTGCAAAAGCAGAGGATGGAGAGCGTTACATTTGGTGGATGCGATGCTTTGCTTCTCACTGGGTGCAAAAATGATCCCTTCTAATCGCATTCCAGTGAATGGGGAGGTGGTTGCAGTTGTGGCAGTCATGGGGTTAAAATGGATGGTGAGAAGGCGCCACATTGCCTCCTCACTGACGTTTTTTTAACGCCTCTGAAATGCAATCTTTGGATCCCTTTACAGAGGAGCGGTAGTTCAGGCGCAAGTCTAAATTTAGGGATATTGGTTATAAGCTTATTGGGTGGTTACATTCATTGGTGGTGCTTTACCCACCAGCCTTACATATATACGTGGTAGGGCGCTTTTGGCCTTTAGCCTAGGTTCACATTGGAGCGACTTGGCAATGCGATTTGAGATGCCAAATCGGTGGCAATTGCCGGCAATGGCACCGCCTGAATCGGTGCAGCGCCGCACTGATTCCCAACAGTAGTATCTGTCCCACTTTTGGTGACTTTGGGGTGCAATTTCTATAGACATCTGTGCAGGGACCCACAACAGATGTCTCTGAAATCGCCCCCGAAGTCGGGACTGACATGCGGGAATGAAATCGCGTGCGTTCAGCTGAACTCGCACAATTTCATTCCTGCTTCCAGGTTGAACCTGGCCTTAAAGTGATTAGTCCCCCCCCTACGGTGTCACATTTGGCACCTTTCAGAGGGCAGCAGATACCTGTCTAATCCAGGTATTTGCTCCCACTTCCAGGCATAGATAGCCGCAGTATCCATTGATATCTACGCCACGTCCGGTGCCTCCTCCGTACCCCCCGCTGTCTTCTGGGAGACACCCAGGTCCCAGAAGACAGCAGGGACCAGTGGGATCGCGCAGCGTGAGTCGCGCATGCGCAGTAGGGAACCAGGAAGTGAAGCCACAAGGCTTCACTTCCTGATTCCCTTATCGAAGATGGTGGCGCCTCCACCTGGGAGCCGAGGGACAGATCGGCTTCGGGTGCCGACATCGCGGGCACCCTGGACAGGTAAGTGTCCTTATTTTAAAAGTATTTGTAACTGACTTTAAAAAAAAAATGGCGAAACTCCGCTTTAAGGTTTTTTACCTTTTACTGCATTAAGGTAAAAAACCTGCTGCTTGCAGAGGATCCTCCCCCGGACCCTCAACCCCCACCTTATACTTACCTGAGCCTGATTCTGATCCAGTGATGTGCACGAGAGCAGCAGCTCTCCTGGCTCTGTCGCCCCTTACTGTAAGTTCGCACTCCTACTCCGGTCAATCAAATCCTATGATGAGGGGGTGGGGCCGAGCTGCCCTATCTGTGTCATAAGACAGACCGGATGGCTGGGGAGCAAGCCCGCATGAATGCCCCCATAGGAAGCAGCTTGCTAAGGGGGCACTGTGGGTGGGGGGAGCCAGGAGTGCCAGCAGGGGACCTAAGAAGAGGAGGATCAGGGCTACTCTGTGCAAAACTACTACAGAGAGCAGGTAAGTACATGTTTTTTTTTATTTTTTATTGAAGCTTTAACAACAAAATGCCACATATTTTGCATACAGCTGGCACCTCTGTTTTGTACTGGGAGCACATGTGTTTGGACCCCCCCAGCACTGTGACCAACAGCTACCAATTACAATCAACAACTGATAGAATGGGCTCTCAATCACATGACCACTGTGATGACAGCCGGTCACATTGATCACATGTTAAAGAGCCCGCCTACCAGCCTCTTGCATTTGGGTCCCCTTACTTTTCTGGCTAATAAAGGTGATAGCATCTTGGGGTGTCTGCTCCCCATTTCATAAACTGGAAGGGATGGAGGGAAGTGACCAGACAGGAACGTGGTACAGGGATCTCGCCTCCCTGGAGACTAGAAGAGATCCATCCAGCATCCACCAAACACGGCAGGTGAAGGATGTAGATGACACGAAGGAGGAACAGATTGGTGCAGTGGGAGACGCATCCCATTGACCGTTGTGTGGCAGAGGGTCACAGACAAGTAGAAGAATTAATTTTCTTTATCCTCAGCGGAGTTTTCTTTCTGTTCTATTACTGAAGCATCTCCAAATGTTTCTGAACTGCCGTGTGTGTGTGTGTGTGTGTGTGTGTGTGTGTGTGTGTGTGTGTGTGTGTGCGTGTGTGTGATGTGGAGACATTAGACATGAACGGTTTATGTTCTCTGTAAATGAATGAAGAATATCCCAGCATTATATGAATAAAAGTAGACATTTGTACGCAATAACATCATTTTGTTGTGTTTGTTTTTATTAAAGGGATTGTATATTTTTATTTCATGTATTTATATGGAGCCAACAAGTCACACAGTGCATCCACAAATCTTACAATCTAAGGTCCCTATCTCACGTACTAGGGCCAATGTAGACTGGAGCCAATTATCCCGACCAGCATGTCCCCATGCAGATGACGTCCTGATTGGGGTTCCAACCAAAGACCCTGTTGCAGTCAGAACTAATAAAAGGTGTGTAGGAGGGCAGTCCCCTCCTACATGTTAAAATCCATAATTCTTTGCTAGAAAATTACTTGAACTCCCAAATATATATATATTAGGGCTGTTGCTGATTAAAAATTTTGTGTTCGATTAATAGTTTTTTTTTTTTAATCAACTAATTTCGATTAATTATAACGCACATACAGATCCAACTACTTTTAGCTGATCTCCTTGCAGGCTGATTCCCAGTGCAGCTCCCAACCACTGGAAAAATGGATAGCAGGATACAAAAAACACACAAAGGCAGCGCTCGATGGGAATAGCATTAAAATTTTTATAGTCTTCAAGTAGGTAACAAAATAAATATTGCACTGGAGATAAAATCGATGTAGCTACATAAACTGTAAAAATGGTGCGAGTTATTAATACCAAGCGGTAGCAAAAGCAGTCATAAAAACATGTAGCCAAGTATGATACTGGTATAAAAATGTGTACAACGATACCACTGCTGAATCCAGATGAGGAGGGGGTTAACATCAGTCCGTCGGCATGTAGATGTCCCGTGAAGGGAACTATCACAACTCCCAGTGGATGGCTGTAGAATCCCAGGTTGATAGAGGGAAGTGTAACAGCCCTTGCGTGTGGCAGATAGTAAGGTCCAGCCGGCATGCAGATATGAAGGCACCACAAAGGAGCCATTCAGATGGACACGGCAAGCCCCGCCGGTGTCCGTGACGTCACCAGATCTCCGAAGGAACTCCCTGAAGACCCGGAAGCCGGCGGAGAGGTGAGCACCGATCAAAAAGATTAATCGAGGAATTAATAGTTAATTTCCACAGCCCTAATATAAAAATTAGCAGAGACCCTAGGGAATAAAATGGCGGTAGTTACAACTTTTTATGTCACATACATTTTGTAGGGCTCAAATCGCATCTGCACCAAGATGGTGCAGGACCCTTTTTCTTTTTTTTCTCCCCCCCCCCCCTACACCTGACTCGCATCGCATGGGATTCTGGCAATCTCACTCCGTTTTGTGACCTCATTCAGGGAGTTGTTAACCTCTTGCCTACAGGGCACTTTCACCCTCATCCTGCTCAGGCCAGTTTTCAGCTTTCAGCACTTCTGGTAGTTGTTATCCTTCGGCCTCATGCACACTGTACGTTTTTTGACTGTAGATGTTTTTTTTTTTCTACAGTCAATAAACTCTCCATGTTATCCTATGTGTCCATGCACACATAGGCTGTTATTAGCAGTTTTGGGCAGTAAAAAAAAAACCCAAAACGAGTGGGTTCTGAGGGACGTTTTTTAGCTGTAAAAATGCTCTAACGCTGATAAACGTCGATAAACGCTCAAAAATGTCACTTACCAGCGTTTTTTAACGTTTTTGAGTCATTGGAAAAAAAAAAATTCTTAAAAAAAAAAAAAACGCTATTGCAAAAATGTTGAAAAACTCACTGCAAAGCTACTGGCGTTTTTATAACGTTATTTTAACGTCCAGTGTGCATGAGGCCCTAATGGCAATCTCCGCTTCACTGTTCTCCTTAGAGCACCAAACCAGGCAAGGTATAGGCCAGGGGTGCCCAACCTTTTGAAGAGCGAGGGCCGCTTAAGCGACTTGGTAACCGGTTGCAGGCCACAATGAGCGGAGCCCACTATATTCTATAGAGCCCACTCTACTCTCTTTTTTTTTTTTTTAGTGGATTGGATTGGAGGTAGGTGTTTGTAAACAGACACAAGTCCATTTACATCTGCCACTCCTTAGAGGTGAATAAAGGGTCCGAATTGAGTCGGACTGACCGTGTGAAAGGGGTCTAAGGCTGCTTTTACACTGATGCAATGTTGTTTACCCGCACCGCGAGTGTAGCGCAGTGCACCTGTGGCTTTCCTGCAGGTTAGCTGCACTTTGCCATAGACTTCTATTATATCCCATAGGTGTGGTGCACTTTCAGAAAGCACGTCAAACTCACAGGTAATAGAAGTCTATGGCTCAGTGCAGGTAACCCACAGGTGTTCTGCTCTGCACATGCGGATCAGTTTGAAAGCAGCCCAGTAACCACTGCAGAACAGATATGCCTATATAAACACTGTGATTTTAGTAATAAACTTACCTTTAATAACAGTATTCCATATTATGTACAGTATAATAATAATGATGATCTAAAGTGAAAACATATTATTATAAGTGGCGCAAAAACATGTAACTAAATACATAAACTACTCCAATAAATATAAATCAGATTATAACTGAAATAAATAAATTAATCCAGTCACTATAAATCAACAAGAACCCGTGCATAAAGTGACAATAGTGTTTAAAGTTCATAAATTAATAGTCAGTGTCTTCAATCTTCATTTCTTCCACCACACCCAAGTGTTCAGTGAGACCTCTCCCTTCAGATAAAACACTCACCACAAAAATATGCGTCACACTCGCGTGTTCGGCGTGCAAGCAAAGCAACACTCCTTTCAATGGAAAACCAGATGATGCACTTCATAGAGTGTCCTCCAGGTGGCTCCGTATATGTGTAACAAAAAATAAGGTGCACAATAGTGTGATATCGTAAAACCAGTTTAATAAATAAAAGAAACCTTCAAAAGTTACACTCACAAGAAAATTATGAAAGCAAGTCGTAATGCACACCAAAAGCATCCAGAATACTACAGCCAGTGAAGGATGGTCACGGCGGACCCACGATCAGCAATGATCAATTCTAATATGAACGCTCTCACCGCTCGCTTCTCATATGCGATCCCTCGCTTCCTACTGTGGTTGGATGCGTAACACGTCACACGTCACTCCTTAACGATAGTTCAAGCACTCAAACGATCGCAGTGTAGCCACGCCCCGACATGTTTCGTCACGATGGACTTAATCATGGGATTGGCTACACTCCGTAATGGACTCCCCTTTATACCCACATCTGTAATTGGTCGGAGTTGGTTCAAAGATATTGCGCATGCGCGCCACGTCATGGACGGGCGGAAGTGCTAAACAGGGGATCCTGCACTCAAGGGCGGAAGTGTCGTAATTTAATTCTTACGCTGATCGAGTGTCCCCGTAGCCCTCATTCACATGCACATATATTAGGAGGCTAAATTCCCAATATCTGCCCTATACTTAATATGCGCATTGCAGCATATCTAAAAAAAAAAAACTAAATACATATTCTACATATTATAAACACTATAATGTCAGTTCATAACCAAAGATATTTAAACGTACATTATTTGATAAAATCATCTAATAATTGCTGCCTCTAGTACTTTACCACATTTCACCAATATTAGTCGCAATAATTTTAGATAAAAACATTAACCAATTCTTGGTGCACATGTCAAAATAATATCCATCCTTACAATCATAACTGGTTGATAGCTATGTGAATACATTATATGGAGTAAATAGGACAATATGATGTGGAGTTATATTAATAAAAATGAGGAATATATATTAATAAATAAAATTAAATAGCAATACACTATTAATTATTTCAACTATAATTAAAATGTTTAAAATTAATATTTATATATATTTTATGAAGAAGAACTGAACCTAAATGCCTAACTCATCCCATTCACCATGGTTATCATGTAATTGAACCTACCCCCAAACACTCTTAAAAATCATTTATGAAGCAGTTCAAATCCACCTCCACATTTAATCCTTGGGGAGAGAGGCACTTTAAAAGAAAAATCCACTTGGTTTCACGTTGTGAGAGATCCCTGACCCTATTAGATCCCCTCCAAGTTGGATAAACACAATCAATGCCACAAAACTGGGCTAAAGAAGGGTCCTGATTATGCTTCTCTTTGAAATGTGCTGACACGCTATGGTATTTAAATCCATTTTTAATATTGGTTAAATGCTCAGAGATACGAACTCTTAATAGTCTCTTTGTTCTTCCCACATATAATAACCCACATGGGCACCATAACAGGTACACAACATGTGATGAATTCCTCAATATCAAAGACTTTTTGATCAGTGCTCATAATTTGTTTCTTCCCCCTATTGTGTACTTTTACAGTCCTACAACAGATGCATCTCCTACACGGGAAGAAACCTTTAAGGTCAATCTTTAAAGTTTGCTGACCTGGGGGGTCCAAAATCTTCTTAACAACTCGATCCCCAAAATTCGGGGCCCTTCTATATATAAACTTTGGTTGTGAGGGGAGGACTTGTCCCAAATGCCTATCTCTACTCAGGATGTACCAATGTTTCCTAAAAATGGATTCAATGTCTTTATATTGCACATGAAACCCTGTTAGGAAAGCCCATTGGTAGTGATTAGTCTCGTTCTGATTTTCCTTCTTTTGAAGCATAAATTTCTAGGGAGTGTCGCCACTTGTTGTATAGTATCTTCCAACACCTCATCCGAATAACCTTTCTGTGTAAATTTCTCCTTCAGTATGTTTGCTTGTATCCTGAAGTCACTTTCTTCCGTACAATTGCGACGTACTCTTAAGAATTGTCCTTTTGGAATATTTTTAATCCAAGCAGGGTGGTGCCCACTACAGATCGATAAATAACTGTTCCGATCAGTGGGTTTGAAGAAGACTTTGGTCTTCAAACTATCACCCATATTCTCAATAGTTACGTCTAAGAAATTTACAGATTTCTTGCTCATAGTATATTCCAATTTAAAGGAGCACTAAAGCTTCCCTTTTTTTTGCTTAAAAATAACAAACATGTTATACTTACCTCCACTGTGCAGCTCGTTTTGCACACAGTGGCCCCGATCCTGGTCTTCTGGGGTCCCTCGGCGGCTGTCTTGGCTCCTCCCCGCAAGGACTCCACACCTTAATGCGAGTGAGCTTGCATGGTGTGGAGTGATTGCGGGCGCGCTCCCGTGATACAGCGGCGGCCATAGCCGCCGACTGTATCACTCGGCCCCGCCCCCCGGCGTGCCGCGTCATTGGATGTGATTGACAGCAGCGCCAGCCAATGGCTGCGCTGCTTTCAATCCATCCAGTGTAGCCAATCGGCGGCCAGGCTGAAAAACGAAGAGGATGACGGGGACGAGCATGGGACTTTCGAGGGGCCAGGTAAGAAAAACGGGGGCTCGGGGGGGGGGCGGTATTAAGGTGAAAAAACATGTAACTTTACTACTCCTTTAATGTTATTATTGTTATTGTTCAGAGCATCCAGGTATTCCTTAAGAGGTTCCTCCGGTCCTTCCCAAATCATCAACAGGTCATCTATGAACCGTCGGTAAAAGATCACCTGTGGCTTCTGGTTCCTAAAAATAAATTTATCCTCCCATTCTGACATGAACAGGTTGGCTAGGCTGGGAGCAAACTTAGCTCCCATAGCCACGCCAACCTGTTGGGAAAAGAAAAAACCATTAAACCAAAAGTAATTGTGTGTCATACAAAAATCCAAGACATGTCCCAAAAATCTTTTTTGTGCATGTGGGATGTCTTCTCTCCTGCTTAATTCCCAATTCAGTGCCAGTGCCGCGTCCTCATGTTGAATAATAGTATATAGCGACGCAACATCCGCTGTTATTAGAAAAATTTCAGAGTTAGGTTTGATGTTCACCTTCTCCAAGGATAATAACAAATCAGCTGTGTCTTTTAAATATGCTTTAGTTATTCGTACGCTTGGTTGGAGGAACTTATCAAGGTATTCCCCTAGTCTGGCAGTGACTGATCCAATCCCATTAACTATGGGTCGAGCCGGAGGTGTAACTGCGTTTTTATGGATTTTCGGTAGTGTGTAAATCACTGGAATCCTACAAACCGAAGGAGTTAAATATCTTTTCTCTTTTTTCCTGAAGCGCAGTGGGGATATCAATAGTATTCCATATTATTCTAATCCATTCCAGAACAGGAGGTCAGGTCACATTAGAGGGCTCCGCGGGCCACTGGTTGGGCACCCCTGGTATAGGCAATGGTTGGGGATAAAAATAAAACGGTGTTCTCCCACTGTGCAAATTACATCCTCCTTAGTCTCCTCCATTCAAGAGTCATACAAGATAAAGGAGATCTCCATAGTGCAGTAATTCCATCTAAAATAATTTTATTCAAAGCAGCAAACTTACATTTAAAATGAAAACATTCATCGTCGATAAATTCAGGGACTTCCGGTCTCGGCTGCAACCGGAAGTGACGTCACCCAGCTCCTCCCGACGCGTTGCGTCACTAATCACGTGACTTTATCAAGGGCTTGACCTTGCCTGGTTTGGTCCTCTAATGAGAAGAGTGAAGCAGAGATAGGGCATATACAGTGTTTCCCCGAAAATAAGACCTAGCGTTATTTTCCAGGACAGCTGCAATATAAGCCCTACCCTGAAAATATGCCCTAGTTTAAAATGCTTGTAAAATCCTATGTAGCACACAGACCCTTTTTCCTGCCTACCTTCACATGCAGGGTAAAGGCACACCATGCCACAAGCCCGTGTCCTCTGTGTTAGAGGTCAGGCGGTGTTCACTATTTTGGGTTCTACAGCGAGTTACCTCTTTCCACTGGTTCTTGTCTCCCAGAGTGTAGGGACAAGTCTCTATTTCTCCCCAGGAAGGCCAATGTCCACACCACTTTAACTCCAACGCTGAGTTTATTTTATATGAAATGCTCAGCAGACAAGAAAGGTGGATGAGAGAAAGGACAGTAAGGTTTGGGAGATAGGTCCAGGCACAAACTGGTACAATCGTCGCCACTCGATCCTGAGTGGGTTTAGCTCACCCAGGTAGTCCTCTGTAAGAGCGGATCCTAGCAGCTGGAGTGATGCCCGAACATTCACTTAAGTTTCCTAGAAATACGATCGGGAGATCCTCTGCCACAGAATCTTTAAGTCCCGAACCTCTCAGCACTTGCAACACAAGGACAGGTGCCAGCGACAGCACGTTACAAGGCCTGTGGCGGATCTTTGAATCCCTCTAGAAGGTAACCAGGCCTCTCTTTCACCGTGACATCTCTCACTGGTCCATCAGAAAGGTCCTCCCCTGGTCTCCTGTAAGAGTGGGCCGTCCCCTTCCGGGCACCCTAGGATTCTTCTTTTGGAGGTAGGCCCTAACTATAGGTGCTGTGCCTACTAGTAAAGTTGCAGCCCCAGGCTAAAGGTGCCTGAGACTGATACACGCGCGCACCCCTGGCCTGGAGGGCCGGGCGGCGCGAACTGCTCCCCAAAAGATGGCGTCTGCCCCTTATGTACCCTTTCCCAGCATGCACAGCAGGTCGACCACGCCCACTGCACTACTGCCGAGAGAGGACACCCTAAGGCGTAGCAATGCTATCCATGGTTCAACCCTGACCTGATATGGCAGTGCCACCTACAGGCCACAGGGAACTATACACCAGGTTGTATCACATAGGCAGAAGCGTGTACCTAACAATCAAAGCGGTCTGAGCCTGGCTACCAGCTCAGACCAACCCCTAACTTTAGGCACATAGCACCCCTGAAAAGTAAAGGGGTGCTACACCTATAATCCACTCTATTACAGTATTATATAATGTACAATGTGGGTGTTTCTGTAATATAAGCTGACCTCCCGCTGCTCTCCTCCTCTTCTCCCAGCTGTCAGCGGGGGATCTCGACCTCCCCCTGCAGTGCTCGGAGTGGGGAAGAGAGCTTTGACGGGTCATGGAAGCTATAATGAAGGTATTTGGCACAATTATATTACAGAAACACACACATTGTACATTATATAATACTGTAATAGAGTGGATTATAGGATTTCACAAGCATTTTAACTCAGTTCACACTGGGGATTCCTGTCAGGCAGGGAGGGAGCGGGGAAGAGAAGACAGCACATTACATGGTAAGACCTACCCCGAAAATAAGCCCTACTGTGTCTTTTGGTGCCAAAATGAATATAAGACCCGGGCTTTTTTTCAGGGAATCACAGTAAGGAGGGGAACACAGCACGGCACCTCGTTGCCTACACTACAATCGGATCAAGCACTTTAACCTCTTCCCGACCGCCGCACGACGATATACGTTGACAGAATGGCACGGCTGGGCATATGGGTGTACAGGTACCTCCCCTTTAAGATCCCAGCCGTGGGTCACGCGCCGCCGGTGGCGCACTCGCGACCCTGTCGGGAGCTCCGTAACTGCACCCGCGGGACCCGCGGACCTGATCGGCGCCGGTGTCCCACGATCAGGTCACAGAGCTGAAGAACGGGGAGAGGTAAGTGTAAACAAACATCTCCCCGTTCTTCCTAGTGACACTGTCAGTGATCGTCTGTTCCCTGTAATTAGGAACAGCGATCAGTGACGTGTCACGCCAAGCCACGCCCCCTAACAGTTAGAATCACTCCCTAGGTCACACTTAACCCCTTCAGCGCCCCTACAGGTTAACTCCTTCGCTGCCAGTGTCATTTTTACAGTAATCAGTGCATTATTATAGCACTGATCGCTGTAAAAATTACAATGGTCCCTAAAGGGTGTCAAAAGTGTCCGCCATAATTTCGCAGTCACGATAAAAATCACTGATCGTCGCCATTACTAGTAAAAAAAAATATTAATAAAAATACCATAAAACTATCCCCTATTTTGTAGACGCTATAACTTTTGCGCAAACCAATCAGTAAATGGCGATTGCGATTTTTTTTTACCAAAAATATGTAGAAGAATACGTATCGGCCTAAACTGAGGAAAAAATTTTTTTTTTAGATATTTTTGGGGGATATTTATTATAGCAAAAAGTAAAAAATATTGTTTTTTTTTCAAAATTGTCCCTCTATTTTTGTTTATAGCGCAAAAACTAAAAACCGCAGAGGTGATAAAATACCACCAAAAGAAAGCTCTATTTGTGGGAAAAAAAAGGACGTCAATATTGTTTGGGAGCCACGTCGCACGACCGCGCAATAGTCAGTTAAAGCGACGCAGTGCCGAATCGTAAAAAGTGGCCTGGTCATTGACCAGCGAAATGGTCCGGGGCTGAAGTGGTTAAAGAACTAATTTTTTTACTTTCTATGCACATTTTGGCACTATAATTTCACTTTTAGAATATGTTCTAATGTTTTTGTTATGAGTTATTTGTTATGAATAATTGGCATTTATTTATTTGATTGTACTAATACCACCAGAGTATAATAGTACAGATTATCGGAGTAGGGATCTTCATATAGCCGAAACTAGATCCAGATTCACTCGGGTAAAGCTGCATGAAAAAGTTCAAGCCAAAATATCTGATAACATCCAAAAAAATGCAGATACGTGGCAGCCTTGGACTACAAATTTCCTTCCCACCAAGCTTCAATATGGACCTTCTTTTCGTAGAACAACTGTTACCTGTGGTTTTACCCTCACCAGTCTGATCCCCTCATTCTTCCACCCTTCCATTCTCCTTCTCCATTCCACCTTTCCACCTTCTTGTCCTGATGATGACATATGTTCCTCAAGCTGTGTACATTACATAACAGTCTTCTCTTGCATAATATAATTTCCTGTTATTGCTGTTCTTCTGGTCATGGAGCAATCTGTAAACCAATATGTGTAATATCCTTGATGTTAACGAGCATGAATCATTTTAAACCTTTAAATACGTTTACCTGACCATAGAATCCTTTCCCTCGGACTTGGAGAATTTGCTCACAACGGAAGACCTTCCCAAGACGCTCTCGGTTTCGTACAAGAAACTGTTCACGACTAGTCCAAAAGTGGTAATCAAATGCAGAGAAAGGTGGGAGGCTGAGGTCCCGGACATTCAAGGGGAGGACTGGGATGACATGTGGGCACATCCGTTCCAACATCTGGTGGCAGCCAGGGATAGATTAATTCATTTTAAGTTCCTGCACAGGATATACTATACGCCAGCCAGGCTGGCGGCTATATACCCATCGGTATCAGCGGAGTGTTGGAGGTGCACGTTTGCTCCGGTGGCTGCTGAGCACGTGTTTTGGAGCTGCCCTCAGATCAAATAATTTTGATCCAAGGTCACCTCCTGCATATCAGCGGTTCTGATGGTTCCTGTCCCAATGACGGTTAGAGTATGTTTGCTGGGTTTGGTTGAAGATGTGGTACCGACTAGGACACATCGGACCCTGCTCAACATCCTCCTGTTTTATGGAAGAAAGGCCATTCCGTTGAGGTGGCGCAAACCGGGGGCACCTGATCTGCGCTTTAGGAAGGGCCTAATCAACTCTATGATGCCATACTATAAGGAAACGTATCTATCTAGGGGATGCGGGAAAAATTTGACAGGGTGTGGCAGGCATGGTATAACTCGGATCTGACTGTAGGTTAATGCCTGATATTGGGGGTAGGTTACTTTGTATATCTGTATGTAGCGCCCTCCCCAAAAGGTTGGGACGCTATTCAAAATATAGAGGGATGTCTGAGCCAGTAGTTGGGCTCAGATGGTTGAATTACATTTTTGATTTGCCTCTGTTCTAGTTGTTGTATGCCTGGTAGTGATTTCCCTTATTGCCTGTAGGTGGCGTTGCCACCTCAGGCACCTGTTGGAACATGGGCAAACCATGGTGTATTGAGTGGCCCTTCTCGGCAGCGGTGCAGTGGGAGTGGTCGACGCGCTGTGTCTGCTGGGAGGGGATACTTAAGGGACAGATGCCATTGATTGGGGTTCGTTCCCACCCCGCAGCCCTCCGGCGCGAGGTGTATGTGTGTGGTTCTGGTC
This sequence comes from Rana muscosa, assembly GCA_029206835.1. Taxonomy (NCBI): domain Eukaryota; kingdom Metazoa; phylum Chordata; class Amphibia; order Anura; family Ranidae; genus Rana; species Rana muscosa. Next base: position 63,916,768 of record JARGYO010000094.1, read on the forward strand.
TCGGGGCCATGTTGGCCCAGGGCTGCATCGCTGTCTAGTAGGCCCAGCTAGTCTGGCTGGGGCCTACATTCTGAGAGGGGATCCCAAGCTGTCCATCCAAATGGGGAGGAAGCTATCTTGGTGAAGGAGACCAGGGGAGTACCTGCCCTGGAGGGGACCGGCAAAGTGCTGCTGTCTCGGGTGAGGCCTGGTAACTTTATCAAGGAGGGATCCACTATACTACAAGCCCTACAGTTCGCCGGATTGGCTTAAAGGCTCTTTCATTGTACGGCTGGAAATTTGGGACTTTGAAATCCTGTGGCAGAGGATTCCTGGACTATCCATTCATTCAACTTTAAAAGGTCTGTGGCAGAGACTTTATTCATTTCAAGAGCTCTGTGGCAGAGACCCATTTCATCTTGGGCAGTCTGTGGCAGAGACTACACCGTTGCTGATTCGTGTGTCATCCCGGCTGCTAGGCCATGTGAGAGGGGACTATCCGGGTGACCAATACCCACTCTAAACACTGAGAGTGGTAAGTGACTGTGAGCTGATATTTTTGGCTAGTAACGCTGAGTGCCTGAACCTTCCCCTACTCTTCTATACCTTCTACTTCTCAACGATTCCGCATAAGAAAATAAAGCCTAATGCCCCGTACACACGATCGTTTTTCATGCCGTTAAAACTGCCATTTTAAAAAATGGCCCTGAAAAATGATCGTGTGTATGCTCCAGAGCATTTTTAACGACGTGAAAAACGGCCATTAAAAATTCCGGACATGCTCTCTTTTTTCACGTCGTTTTTCATGTCGTTTTTTTTAACGACGTGAAAAACGATAGTGTGTATGCTTTAACGACGTGAAAAAAAACGCGCATGCTCAGAATCAAGTATGAGACGGGAGCGCTCGTTCTGGTAAAACTAGCGTTCGTAATGGAGATAGCACATTCATTACACAGTAACGGACTGAAAAGCGCGAATCGTCGCCCCAAAAACTTTACTAACATGAAGGGTGGCGCCATTCGAACGGAACTTCCCCTTTATAGTGCCGTCGTACGTGTTGAACGTCACTGCGCTTTGCTTGATCGTTTTTTTTTAATGATGGTGTGTACGCAAGGCAGGCTTGAGAGGAAACATGAAAAAAAACGAGGAGAAAAACGTCGGTTTAAAAAATGACATTAAAAACGATCGTGTGTACGGGGCATAACTGTTTGAGGTTTTACATCTGTGTGGACATTGCATTACTACAGACTTTCTCTCCGGACAACGAAGCTGAAGAGGTAACGTGCAAAACCCAAAACTAACCAGCAGCTCCTACGGGGGTAATGCTACATGTACATTATCGATAGGGTGGAACTGGTGGGAGATATGGGGCGTCACCCTTGAATCCTGGACGGGAATGGGCGGCAGGGCAAATTGATTAACCCGGAAGTCTCATGGGGATGGGTGAGTAAGTACTGAGCAAAGGGAGGAGGGTTTTCCTTGTTTTTGTTTTAAATGTTAGTTAGGTAGTGCTAATGTTAGATAGACAGGACATGTTCAGTACCTGTACATGTTGATTATGTGGACCATGTTGATTATGTAGGCCATGTACAAAAAAAAAAAATATGTTTACCTGATTGAAAACATAATAAACAAGAACAAAAAAGTTTTGGCTGAAGTTGGGCTTTCATGTTGGATAGGATGGAGAGAAATGGAGATCCTTAGTTAGATTTTTCCATCATTGCCCGTGGACAAACCGTTTTTTTTTTCTGTGTTTTTCCATCATTTCCTCTTGTCACTGGAAAAGGACATGAGGGTGAATCTCTCCAATAAAATCTCTGGTAGCAGTAAAGCAAGACAGAGGAGCCACCTTTTCCCCACTTCATCCTACTGTAGGTCATTCTAACCCTAATCATCTACCCACCTCTGCTGTTTTCTAGCCTAACCTGGGCTGTTAACCTTTTACAGCAAAGAGTATGGTCTCTAACACCCATGCGCAGCACATATGCATCCATAGACGACCGAGGTTTCTGTGCTTAGAGTGCACTCACTGCAAACTCCCAGCACAGTGACCAAGCTGACAAGCTTTTGTTTGCTCCGCCCCCTCAGCTCCCGAACTGGATGCACTCTATTGCCGCCATCTTGATATCCAGTGATTGGCGATCCAGCCCAGTCTAATGATTGCAGATACAACATTCATCCATTTTCCCCTGAAGAAGCGAGCAGGGTCTCGCGAAACACGTAGGGTATTATTGATGCTCGTTTTATGCCTGTACATGTTGGGTATCATTGATGTCTACATACTTCTTTGTTTATTTGTATGTGCGTTTTTATTCTCTCACTGTGTATGTGTATCTACTGGCCTAGCAACTCATAATTATTGTTGTTGCCCATTGATGTATAACATTTGCAATAAATCTATATTTATTTCTACTTGTGTTGTGAACATTGGCTGATTGTTGTTGCCGTTCTGTTACACAACATTTTGAAACACACAAATTGATTCTATTTCATTTTTGCTGTGTACATTGGCCAAACCTCTCTCACTTCATTTCAAGTCCCAGGGTGACCTCTTTGTCTTTTTGTAAGCTGTCAAAGACAGCTCCTGGTCCCTAGAAATGATTGGAAGCTAGCAGGACTGGCTCCTGATCACATGACCACTGTGGCAGCCAGTCACTGATCAGGCAGTCCTACCCACCCCCCTAGGCGTAAAGACCCAGTTAAAGGGACGCCAGGGCTGGGCAAGAAGGAATTAAAGGAAAACCCTGGAACCCTCACAAAGCCACAAGAGGGGCACATTCTCTCTTAGGTCTAAGATGCTCCAAGTTTGTCTCTGTTAAAGTTGACTTTCTATATTTACATGCTACAGTGTGTAGTAGCAGGTGACCGCTGAGTTGCAAAAGATTTAATTGCTCAGCTCCACCCATTGCTCTAAATGCTGTATAAACCTTTTGTTTTATTAGCTATGCAAGAAAATTGAAACACTTAAAGCAGGGGTCTCAAACAGGCGGCCCTCCAGCTGTTGCAAAACTACAAGTCCCATGAGGCATTGCAAGGCTCACAGTTACAAGCATGACTCCCACAGGAAGAGGCATAATGGAACTTGTAGTTTCGCAACAGCTGGAGGGCCACCAGTTTGAGACCCCTGACTTACAGTGTAACTCCAGCCTCGCCTGTTTCTGCCCCATCTGCTTCTGCCTCTAGTGCAGTGGTCTCCAAAGGGGGCTTTTGCTTGCCATTATCTGGCCTTGAGGCACTATTCTCCCACTCATATGAGACACTATTCTGCCAGCTGACATCAACAATGGGGCACCATTTCTTTCATTGACACCAACAATGGGTCTCCCAATGATGGGGCAGTATTTTTCTACCCTATACCAAATGTGCCAGTGTTTACTCCCACTGATGGAAGGAAAATTTACATCTTCTGCTGGCCACAGTCCGGCCCCCCTAAAGTCTGAATGACAATAAATTGGCCCTTTGTTTAGAAAGTTTGGAGACCCCTGCTCTAGTGCATAGTGTAAAACCTACAGATAGGTCCATAAATATTGGGACATCGACACAATTCTAATCTTTTTGGCTCTATACACCACCACAATGGATTTTAAATGAAACGAGCAAGATGTGCTTTAACTGCAGACTTTCAGCTTTAATTTGAGGGTATTTACATCCAAATCAGGTGAACGGTGTAGGAATTACAACAGTTTGTATATGTGCCTCCCACTTTTTAAGGGACCAAAAGTAATGGGACAATTGGCTGCTCAGCTGTTCCATGGCCAGGTATGTGTTATTCCCTCATTATCCCATTTACAAGGAGCAGATAAAAGGTCCAGAGTTCATTTTAAGTGTGCTATTTGCATTTGGAATCTGTTGCTGTCAACTCTCAATATGAGAACTGTCACTATCAGTGAAGCAAGCCATCATTAGGCTGAAAAAACAAAACAAACCCATCAGAGCCCATTCTCACAGGGGCGGCACGACTTGTACCGCGACAGTGCTGGGCGATCTGCAGACGACTTCAAAGGAGACTTCCAAAATGACTTCTGTATTGAAGTCAATGGAAGTCGCCTTGAAGTAGTACAGGAACCTTTTTCTAAGTCGGAGCGACTTCAGTCGCTCCGCTTAGAACGGTTCCATTGTACAGAATGGGACGCGACTTGTCAGGCGGCTGAGACGCCTGACGAGTCGCCCCTGTGTGAATGGGGTCTCAGAGAGATGACAAAAACATTAGGTGCGGCCAAATCAACTGTTTGGAACATCCTTAAAAAGAAAGAACGCACCGGTGAGCTCAGCAACACCAAAAGACCCGGAACACCACGGAAAACAACTGTGGTGGATGACCGAATGCTGCTCTCATTTTCAGCGTTTTGCCTCCAGATGTTCATTTTGCAGCAGGCACACTTTCTGTCTGCAGATGCTCAGTCTCCCACAAGACTCACTGATTGTCTTGGACATGCCACCTGGGCTTCCCCCTTGTGCACACTGAATCCTAGGATGCAGGAATAGTATACTAAATCATAATGCGGTTTTCTTGAATGCATTCCCGTGCATGAGGCCTTAAGCAACTTGCACAATTCTGTGTTATGGCCGCATTTGCAATAGAGCTGTATCCAGTTTGAGGAGAACCCCCAACCCTGAAGGCAAACTGTTTGCGTCCAAAAGACCCACTTGCATGTAACCACACACAGACACACACAACAGGGGTGGTGCCCAGGGCTGTCTTTACCTCAGGGCAAACGGGGCAGCTGCCCAGGGCCCTGTCACTGTTAGGGGCCCAAAGCAGAGCCGCCCGTTAAGCCCGCGTGCTGCCCGCAAATCGGCGCTGAAAATCCCCAAACAGAACTACAGTCTGTCACTTCATCAGCGGCGCGCAGCCAGTGCCAGTGCTGCATTATTTTTAGATCAAGGAGCGGGCCACGGGTGGGTGCGCGGGGCCTTGAGCTCTACTGATGCTCTGGCCTGCCCCTTGCTATGCGTGCACAGTGTTCAGTGTACGGTACCTGATCGGAGGAGCGGGGGAAGAGTGAGACCGCGGAGTGCTGCCTGGTTCCTGCTTTGTCAAGTGAAACTAGGCTAGCAGTGTGTGTGGACTGTGGAGAATTGATCGCAGGCTGGAGCTGAGCTTGCCAGCAGCACAAGGTAAGGTCTTCTTTCTCCTCGCCTGGCTCCCGCTCCCTATCCCCATGCCATGCCATGTGTAAATTAGAAGAACTTTTTAAAACACTGACCAGACCCGCATGCCATGTGTAAAATAGAAGAACTTTTTAAAACACTGACTAGACCCGCATGCCATGTGTAAAATAGAAAAACTTTTTAAAACACTGACTAGACCCGCATGCCATGTGTAAAATAGAAAAACTTTTTAAAACACTGACCAGACCCGCATGCCATGTGTAAATTAGAAAAACTTTTTAAAACACTGACCAGACCCGCATGCCATGTGTAAATTAGAAAAACTTATTAAAACACTGACCAGACCTGCATGCCATGTGTAAAATAGAAGAACTTTTTAAAACACTGACCAGACCCGCATGCCATGTGTAAAATAGAAGAACTTTTTAAAACACTGACCAGACCCGCATGCCATGTGTAAATTAGAAAAACGTTTTAAAACACTGACCAGACCCGCATGCCATGTGTAAATTAGAAAAACGTTTTAAAACACTGACCAGACCCGCATGCCATGTGTAAAATAGAAAAACTTTTTAAAACACTGACCAGACCCGCACGCCATGTGTAAATTAGAAAAACTTTTTAAAACACTGACCAGACCCGCACGCCTCATGCCGCGTACACACGATCGTTTTTAATGTCATTGAAAAAACCGGCATTTTTCTCGACGTGATTTTTCGTGTTTCCTCTCAAGCCTGCCTTGCCTACACACTATCGTGGAAAAAAATGTTCGAGTAAAGCGCGGTGACGTACGACGGCACTATAAAGGGGAAGTTCCATTCGGATGGCGCCACCCTTCATGTTAGTAAAGTTTGTTGAGCGACGATTCGCGCTTTTCAGCCTCGTGCTTTTCAGTCCGTTACAGCGTGACGAATGTGCTATCTCCATTACGAACGCTAGTTTTACCAGAACGAGCGCTCCCGTCTCATACTTGATTCTGAGCATGCGCATTTTTTTTCACGTCGTTAAAGCCTACACACGGCCATTTTTCATGACAAGAAAAACGACGATGTAAAAAACGACGTGAAAAATTAGAGCATGTTCCAATTTTTCTCGTCGTGATTCTCTGCGTTTTTTTCGTTGGGAAAAATGCTGGAAAGCCCACACACGATCATTTTTAGTGACCATTTAAAAAAATGAAATTTTTCTTGTCATTAAAAACGATCGTGTGTACGCGGTATCAGAGAACACAGCATAATTAACAGCACATGGCATTACTGTCTGTATTTAACTGCTTGATGGGTTTATTTTGAGCCTGGCTGGTTCACATGTATGTGTTTTGGCGGCCCACAATTGCGTAGGCACAGCAGCCCATTCATTTGAATAGGCTGCCATGCCTGCGTTTCCTGCAAAAAAAAAAAAGCATGCATCATGTAATAGGCTGCGCACACCTATAACCATCAAGCAGTAAAATGCAGCACTGTCTGTCCATTCTGCTTTTGCACCATGTGACTTACCTGCAGTTCTTGCATTGGCAAACTTGATGTTTAGGCCACGCTTTTAAAAACACAGTGCGTTTGTGTGTGCAGGAACTGCGGGTAAGTTGCATGGTGCAAAAGCAGAATGGTACTCAAGGCAACTGCATTTTTAAAATGCTGCATGCACCTTTTTTTTCTGCAGGAAACGAAGGCATGGCATGGCCATTCAAAGAATGGGCTGCTGTGCCTGCTCAAATGAGGGCCGCCAAAACACAGACATGTAAATGTGTGATGCGACAATGGCTGCAATGTAATTGGGGTGCTGTGATGTGTAAAGGGGCACTATGACATGAAGGGGACTCTAATGTAACAGGGGCACTGTGATGTGATAAGGGGCACTATAATGTGGAAATGTCTGCAATGTAATGGGGCGCTTTGATGTGATAAGGGGCACTATAATGTGGAAATGTCTGCAATGTAATGGGGGCACTGTGATGTGATAAGGGGCACTATAATGTGGAAATGTCTGCAATGTAATGGGGGCACTGTGATGTGATAAGGGGCACTATAATGTGGAAATGTCTGCAATGTAATGGGGCGCTGTGATGTGATAAGGGGCACTATAATGTGGAAATGTCTGCAATGTAATGGGGCGCTGTGATGTGAAGAGGCTGCAATGTAATGGGGCGCTGTGATGTGAAGAGGCTGCAATGTAATGGGGCGCTGTGATGTGATAAGGGGCACTATAATGTGGAAATGTCTGCAATGGGGCGCTGTGATGTGATAAGGGGCTGCAATGTAATGGGGCGCTGTGATGTGATAAGGGGCACTATAATGTGGAAATGTCTGCAATGTAATGGGGCGCTGTGATGTGATAAGGGGCGCTGTGATGTGTAAAGGGGCACTATAATGTGGAAATGTCTGCAATGTAATGGGGGCGCTGTGATGTGATAAGGGGCACTATAATGTGGAAATGTCTGCAATGTAATGGGGCACTGTGATGTGATAAGGGGCACTATAATGTGGAAATGTCTGCAATGTAATGGGGGCGCTGTGATGTGATAAGGGGCACTATAATGTGGAAATGTCTGCAATGTAATGGGGCACTGTGATGTGATAAGGGGCACTATAATGTGGAAATGTCTGCAATGTAATGGGGGCGCTGTGATGTGATAAGGGGCACTATAATGTGGAAATGTCTGCAATGTAATGGGGCGCTGTGATGTAAAGAGGCTGCAATGTAATGGGGCGCTGTGATGTGAAGAGGCTGCAATGTAATGGGGCACTGTGATGTGAAGAGGCTGCAATGTAATGGGGCACTGTGATGTGAAGAGGCTGCAATGTAATGGGGCGCTGTGATGTGATAAGGGGCACTGTAATGTGGAAATGTCTGCAATGTAATGGGGCGCTGTGATGTAAAGAGGCTGCAATGTAATGGGGCGCTGTGATGTGATAAGGGGCGCTGTGATGTGTAAAGGGGCACTATAATGTGGAAATGTCTGCAATGTAATGGGGGCGCTGTGATGTGATAAGGGGCACTATAATGTGGAAATGTCTGCAATGTAATGGGGCACTGTGATGTGATAAGGGGCACTATAATGTGGAAATGTCTGCAATGTAATGGGGGCGCTGTGATGTGATAAGGGGCACTATAATGTGGAAATGTCTGCAATGTAATGGGGCGCTGTGATGTAAAGAGGCTGCAATGTAATGGGGCGCTGTGATGTGAAGAGGCTGCAATGTAATGGGGCACTGTGATGTGAAGAGGCTGCAATGTAATGGGGCACTGTGATGTGAAGAGGCTGCAATGTAATGGGGCGCTGTGATGTGATAAGGGGCACTGTAATGTGGAAATGTCTGCAATGTAATGGGGCGCTGTGATGTAAAGAGGCTGCAATGTAATGGGGCGCTGTGATGTGATAAGGGGCACTGTAATGTGGAAATGTCTGCAATGTAATGGGGCGCTGTGATGTAAAGAGGCTGCAATGTAATGGGGCGCTGTGATGTGATAAGGGGCACTGTAATGTGGAAATGTCTGCAATGTAATGGGGCGCTGTGATGTAAAGAGGCTGCAATGTAATGGGGCGCTGTGATGTGATAAGGGGCACTGTAATGTGGAAATGTCTGCAATGTAATGGGGCGCTGTGATGTAAAGAGGCTGCAATGTAATGGGGCGCTGTGATGTGAAGAGGCTGCAATGTAATGGGGCGCTGTGATGTGATAAGGGGCACTGTAATGTGGAAATGTCTGCAATGTAATGGGGCGCTGTGATGTAAAGAGGCTGCAATGTAATGGGGCGCTGTGATGTGAAGAGGCTGCAATGTAATGGGGCGCTGTGATGTGAAGAGGCTGCAATGTAATGGGGCGCTGTGATGTGATAAGGGGCACTATGACATGAAGGGGACTCTAATGTAACAGGGGCACTGTGATGTGATAAGGGGCGCTGTGATGTGTAAAGGGGCACTATAATGTGGAAATGTCTGCAATGGGACGCTGTGATGTGAAGAGGCTGCAATGTAATGGGGCGCTGTGATGTGATAAGGGGCACTGTAATGTGGAAATGTCTGCAATGTAATGGGGCGCTGTGATGTAAAGAGGCTGCAATGTAATGGGGCGCTGTGATGTGATAAGGGGCACTGTAATGTGGAAATGTCTGCAATGTAATGGGGCGCTGTGATGTAAAGAGGCTGCAATGTAATGGGGCGCTGTGATGTAAAGAGGCTGCAATGTAATGGGGCACTGTGATGTGAAGAGGCTGCAATGTAATGGGGCGCTGTGATGTGAAGAGGCTGCAATGTAATGGGGCACTGTGATGTGATAAGGGGCGCTGTGATGTGTAAAGGGGCACTATAATGTGGAAATGTCTGCAATGGGACGCTGTGATGTGAAGAGGCTGCAATGTAATGGGGCGCTGTGATGTGATAAGGGGCACTGTAATGTGGAAATGTCTGCAATGTAATGGGGCGCTGTGATGTAAAGAGGCTGCAATGTAATGGGGCACTGTGATGTGAAGAGGCTGCAATGTAATGGGGCGCTGTGATGTGAAGAGGCTGCAATGTAATGGGGCGCTGTGATGTGATAAGGGGCACTATGACATGAAGGGGACTCTAATGTAACAGGGGCACTGTGATGTGATAAGGGGCGCTGTGATGTGTAAAGGGGCACTATAATGTGGAAATGTCTGCAATGGGACGCTGTGATGTGAAGAGGCTGCAATGTAATGGGGCGCTGTGATGTGATAAGGGGCACTGTAATGTGGAAATGTCTGCAATGTAATGGGGCGCTGTGATGTAAAGAGGCTGCAATGTAATGGGGCACTGTGATGTGAAGAGGCTGCAATGTAATGGGGCGCTGTGATGTGATAAGGGGCACTGTAATGTGGAAATGTCTGCAATGTAATGGGGCGCTGTGATGTAAAGAGGCTGCAATGTAATGGGGCACTGTGATGTGAAGAGGCTGCAATGTAATGGGGCGCTGTGATGTGAAGAGGCTGCAATGTAATGGGGCGCTGTGATGTGATAAGGGGCACTATGACATGAAGGGGACTCTAATGTAACAGGGGCACTGTGATGTGATAAGGGGCGCTGTGATGTGTAAAGGGGCACTATAATGTGGAAATGTCTGCAATGGGACGCTGTGATGTGAAGAGGCTGCAATGTAATGGAGTGCTTTGACATGAAAGGGAACTGAGGACACGGTGGGACTGCTGTGAAGGGGGTCTGCGAATGTGATGTAAACACTGCTGAGGTGTGTTATAGTGCAAACATGATATTCAGACCTCTGCCGGATGAATATTTTACCAACTGGACCTCCATAAATTTTAATTCAAGACCCCTGGTATATACATTATATTCTTGGGGAAAAAAAATCATTCTCTTGCTCTCAGCTTCCTCCAAATCTCCCTTTTGTGGGTGCTGTGATCTGACTTTCTGTTAGCGGGTGTATGAGTTCCTTCTTCATGGTCCTACTGTACTATATGAAGGAATGTAGCCACCCTCTTTTGCTCACTCCTAAGATGGACTATTGAATGGGTTTTGTGCATAGAGCAGTGTACATGATTGCAACTAACATGAGGGGAAAAGGAGAGGTTTGGCATTTTATTACTGAATGCTACAACATATAAGTATTTATTATAAGTGTAGCACACGGACCCTTTTCCCTACCTTTGGCTCACTTGTAGGAAAAGGGTACAACGTACCACATGCCCGTACCCTCCTGTGTGAAGAGGTTGAGCGGTGTAAATATAACTGGGTCTCCACAGCTAGGTTCTCCAGAGAATGGTTCTCGTCTCTCATGCGATAAAGACAAGTCTCTGTTTCCCAATAACTCCAAGGTCCACACCAGTTGCAACTCCAACGTAGAGTTTATTTTCTCATATGCACAGTCACTAGATAGGAAAGGGTGGATGGAGAACAAGACAGCAAAAGGTGTTGGAGTAGGTCCAGGCACAAACGAATGTATGACTCACTACCTGTTTCTCAAGTAGGTTTAGCTCACCCGGATAGTCTCCCATTAGAGTGGATCCTAGCAGCCAGAGTGATGCTCGAATTAGATTACACACAGTCTCTGTACAAACTGTTACGAGTGAATTTTGGGTTCTCTGCCACAGACCTGGTGAACTTTGGGTCTCTGCCACAGACCTGGTGAACTTTGGGTCTTTGCCACAGACCTGGTGAACTTTGGGTCTCTGCCACAGACCTGGTGAACTTTGGGTCTCTGCCACAGACCTGGTGAACTTTGGGTCTCTGCCACAGACCTGGTGAACTTTGGGTCTTTGCCACAGACCTGGTGAACTTTGGGTCTCTGCCACAGACCTGGTGAACTTTGGGTCTTTGCCACAGACCTGGTGAACTTTGGGTCTCTGCCACAGACCTGGTGAACTTTGGGTCTTTGCCACAGACCTGGTGAACTTTGGGTCTCTGCCACAGACCTGGTGAACTTTGGGTCTCTGCCACAGACCTGGTGAACTTTGGGTCTCTGCCACAGACCTGGTGAACTTTGGGTCTCTGCCACAGACCTGGTGAACTTTGGGTCTTTGCCACAGACCTGGTGAACTTTGGGTCTCTGCCACAGACCTGGTGAACTTTGGGTCTCTGCCACAGACCTGGTGAACTTTGGGTCTCTGCCACAGACCTGGTGAACTTTGGGTCTTTGCCACAGACCTGGTGAACTTTGGGTCTCTGCCACAGACCTGGTGAACTTTGGGTCTTTGCCACAGACCTGGTGAACTTTGGGTCTCTGCCACAGACCTGGTGAACTTTGGGTCTTTGCCACAGACCTGGTGAACTTTGGGTCTCTGCCACAGACCTGGTGAACTTTGGGTCTCTGCCACAGACCTGGTGAACTTTGGGTCTCTGCCACAGACCTGGTGAACTTTGGGTCTCTGCCACAGACCTGGTGAACTTTGGGTCTTTGCCACAGACCTGGTGAACTTTGGGTCTCTGCCACAGACCTGGTGAACTTTGCTTGTGGTATTAGGCCTCTTTTGGGGAGATGACATCCCTCCAGAGAGTTACCAGGCCCCTTCCTTCACTGTGATCTCTCACCAGTCCCTCGGAACGGTCCTCCCCCAGCCTCCTCTTCCAGATATGGGTCTCCTCGCAAGGCAGCACCCTGGGATTCTTCTTCCCTCCGTGGGCACCAGCCAAAGGTGCTGGACCCAAGGCCCTCAGTTGCAGCCCCAGGGCTAAAGGTGCCTGGGACTGATACGCCGGTGTACCGGGCCAGGAAGACCCAGTACTCTCGAACCTGGAACCACACCCTCGGGCTGAGGGTGCTGTAACTATTATGTTACTCTGCTACCTGATTACCTATTCTCTAAATTGGAGTGGAGCATACGCACTTTGTTTTGAATGTTTGATTTTTAGATTCTATGGCTTGTAAGTTTTAATACTGTTTGTTTAATTGCTATGTGTTGTTGTTAATTGTTCTATTATTTATGACTATTTAGTTTTGTGTTACTAGACAACATGGCTATTTGTTTTACACACAAAACATATTGATTTGCACTTTATTACTGAAAGTTATTAAGATATTAACATATAAGTGCTACTGCAGTTGGCAAGTATGTACTGTCACAGATCTAGCTAAGGACTTGTTTGTGGACCAGTTTTTTTTTTTTTTTTTTAGATAATTCTATGTGTGTGCCTGTTTTTTGAGATATTGGGGTAAAGAGCAAAATTGCATTGGGGGGAGGGGGGGCAAAAAAAATGTTTGCCCAGGGCCCAAACCATATTAAAGACGGCCCAGGTGGTGCCAGATATTGATTTGTACATGTTACAATTATGGCTATGGGGTTGCTTTGCACACAACTTGTGCAGGGGACCTCTTCAGGAAAACCCTCACCAAGTACTTGAAGGACCTGCTTCGGTAGGTCCCTAAGGAGCAGGGTCCACCTGGCTTTGGCTTAAATAGACCATAGCATGCCTTGCCTCTAGGCGGGGGCTCAGGCATAGAGACTCTTCCTCTTCGGTGGTTGGTCCTATTCTGTGCCCCTTGTGCGTTTTTTTTGTGTGCTGTGATTTAACGGTTTGTTCACAGGTGATCAACTAAGCACCGCACTTTGGACCTCCATATAATTTTTTTTAATAAATCTTGTGCATGGGACTGAAGTTTCTCTTCTGGCAAGGATTCTTGCCGCCAGGAAGCTAGTCACCCATTTGAGAGGCCTTATTAGTTGTTGTGGTCTGTAAAGCCTCGTACACACGATCGGATTTCCATTGGACAAATCCGTGGAATTTTGTGCGAAGGACGTTGGCCGTGAACTTGGTATGCATACAGACGGCAGAACTTTGTCAGCCAACATACGCAAAACTACGTGTTTTTTTCAGCTCTTTAACGCCACCCTTTGGGCAACTTCTGCTAATGTTGTCTTATGGTTAGCATTGCTTCTGAGCATGCGTGTTAGTACTTTGGATTTTTTTCTGACGGACGTGTGTTCACACGATCGGATAATCCAACAAGACACATTTGTTGTCAGAAAATTTGAAAGCATGCTATAAAACATTTGTTGTCGGAAATTCCGACAACAATTGTCCGATGGAGTGTACAAACGGTCGGATTATCCGACAAAACACTGCCATCACACATTTGTTGTCGGAAAATCAGATTGTGTGTACGAGGCTTTAGAATTACTATCCTCTCTGCAACATGATTTGAGTAATTTCCAGGTAAGGTGGTATTCAATGCATAGGATGACTAAAAAAATTGACAAGGGACCTACTGAATGGGTAACTTCAAATGAGACACCTGAGAGTATCCTCAGAGCAATATTCAATGATCCCTTGAGTTCCTTAATATATATATTTGCACTTACCGATACCACATCAGCTAAAGCCCCGTACACACGGTCGGACTTTTGCCCAACAAACTTCGTTTTGAGCAAGTTGGACCAACAATCCGACCGTGTGTAAGCTCCATCGGACAAACTTTTTTCGTTTGGTTTTGGATTTCATCGAACAAAAGTTGGGTCTGCAAACAGACAAACTTTTGCCCAACAAAAGTCCGATGGAGCAAAGTCCGACCGTGTGTACAGAAAACCATCGGACTTTAGTCCGATGGACAAAACAACTAATGTTAAAATCAACCAACAATAGCAGAAGTTGACCAAAGGATGGCAGTAAAGATCAGAAAAGAGCAGAAAAAACACGTGATGTTGTAAGAAGTTTTAAGAAAGTTTGCAGAAAAGTCCGAGCGTGTGTATGCTATGGGTGTTCCCAACCAACTCCGTTCGGACAAAAAACCACGGAAAAGTCCGATGGAAGTCCGACCGTGTGTACGAGGCTTTACACTACTGTGCTCCTCAACTTTGCAAACATGCATCATTTTGCACTCACTAACACCACAACAATGTATACTTTTGTAGTCTCCAACATTGCAGCAACATGCACTTTCACATTTAACTGCTAATTAAAGGGGTTGTAAAGGTACATTTAAAAAATAAAATAACAAACATGTCTATACTTACCTACTCTGTGCAATGGAATCGCTCAGAGCTGACAGGAACCTCCTCTTTTGGGTCCCCCGCCGGCGCTCCTGGCCCCTCCTCTCTGGCTAGTGCCCCCATGGGAAGCCACTTCCCATGGGGGCACTCGTGCGTGTTTGCACCCGAGTCCCTCGGCTGCGTCCATTGGCACAGACAGCGGGACTCTGCCCCACTTCCTCGTCACTGGCTTTGATTGACAGGGGAGAAAAGATCTGCAGACTTGCATGGCGCTTAATCGAATGAGGGCTCAGGTAAGTAACGGGGGGCTGAAGGGGCGATGCTGACACCTAAACATGTTTTACTTTAATGCAAGGAATGCATTAAGATAAAAAAGGTTTAGACTTTATAACCCCTTTAAGATATATACTGAATATATACAGTACGTGGAAAAGTTTTAGGTAGGTGTGAAAGAAATGCTGTGAATTAGGAATGCTTTCAGAAATTTATGTGTTATTATTTTATTTTTTAGCAATTAACAAAGTAAATGAACAATAAAAATACTATCAATATTTGGTGTGACCACCCTTTGCCTTCAAACCAGCATCAATTCTTCTAGGTATACTTAAGCCTCATATACACGGTCGGATTTCCATCTGACTTTTCCGTGGATTTTTGTCCGAACGGAGTTGGCCGGGCACACCCATAGCATACACACCACAGGACATTTCTGCAAACTTTCCCAAAACTTTTTGCAACATCACGTGTTTTTTCAGTTCTTTTCTGCTCTTTACCGCCACCCTTTGGTCAACTTCTGCTATTGTTGGTTGATTTTAACATTAGTTGTTTTGTCCATCGGACAAAAGTCCAATGGTTTTCTGTACACACGGTCGGACTTTGCTCCATCTGACTTTTGTTGGCCAAAAGTTTGTCCGTTTGCAGACCCAACTTTTGTCCGATGAAAACAAAAAAAAAAAAAAAAGTTTGTCCGATGGAGCGTACACACGGTCGGATTGTTGGTCCAACTTGCTCAAAATGAAGTTTGTTGGCCAAAAGTCCGACCGTGTGTACTGGGCTTTAAGCCTCGTACACACAGTCGGACTTCAAACAAACTTTTCCGTGGATTTTTGTCCGAAGGGAGTTGGCCGGGAACCCCCATAGCTTACACACGCTCTGACTTTTTCGGCAACAAACACGAACGTAGTGACGTTTCAACGTACTGACGACACTTCAAAAGAGGAAGTTCAATTCTCCGGCGTCACCCTTTGGGCTTCTTCTGCTAATCTCGAGTTAGTAGAAGTTTGGTCAGTGTTGATTCGCGATTTTCATTTTCACTAGAACACAAATCCTTTGTAAATACGTTTGTCATTTCTCCGTATTATCAGCAAAGCGGCTTTTTTTATTATCCCATTATTAAAGAAGAAGAGAATGTACGCTGCATTTTGAGATTTCATAACTTGCCGTGTCACAAATGTGATATCTCCATTACGAACGCTAGTTTTACAAGACAGAACGCTTCCGGCTGGTCCTTGCTTCTGAGCATGCGTGTTTGTACTTCAGACTAAAGTCTGATGGATTTCTGTACACACGATAGGACTTTGCACCGTAGGACTTTTGTTGCCGAAAAGTTTTTCCGTTTGCAGAGCGAACATTTGTCCAATGAAAACCGAAAAAGTTTGTCCGATAGAGCGTACACACGGTCGGATTTTTTTGAAAACCTGCTCATTTTGAAGTTTGTTGTCAAAAAGTCTGATCGTGTGTATGGGGCTTTACACACAGTTTTTGAAGGATCCCAGCAGATAGGTTGTTAGGTTGTTCCAAACATCTTGGAGAACTAACCACAGATCTTCTGTGGATGTTGGCTTCCTCAAATCTTCTCCTCATGTAATTCTAGACAGACTCAATGATGTTCAGATCAGGGCTCTGTGGGAACCAAACCATGACTTCCAGGACTCCTTGTTCTTCTTTACACTGAAGATAGTTCTTAACCACTTGAGACCCGCGCTATAGCCGAAAGACGGCTGCAGCGCGGCTCTCAAGTGCCGAGAGGACGTCCCCAGGATGTCCTTCTCTGTTTACATCCCGCCGCGCGCCGCCGAGGGCGCGCGGCGGGGAACAGCTGTGCGGCGCGCATCACGTGATGCCGAGGAGCGTGCCTGGCGGCCGCAATGTCCGCCAGGTACATTCGATCGGCAGTTACAGAAGCAGGACCTGGATCTGTGTGTGTAAACACAGAGATCCATGTCCTGTCAGGGAGAGAGGAGACCAATGCTGTGTCCCTTGTACATAGGGACACAGATCGGTCTCCTCCCCCAGTCAGTCCCCTCCCCCCACAGTAAGAATCACAAATAGGGAACATAGTTAACACCTTCCCCGCCCCCTAGTGTTAACCCCTTCCCTGCCAGTCACATTTATACAGTAATCAGTGCATTTTTATAGCACTGTTCGCTGTATAAATGTGAATGGTCCCAAAATGGTGTCAAAAGTGTCCGATGTGTCCGCCATAATGTCACAGTCACGATAAAAATTGCTGATCGCCGCCATTACTAGTAAAAAAAAAATATTAATAAAAATGCTATAAAACTATCCCCTATTTTGTAGACGCTATAACTTTTGCGCAAACCAATCAATAAACGCTTATTGCGATTTTTTTTTGACCAAAAATATGTAGAAGAATACGTATCGGCCTAAACTGAGAAAAAAAAACTTTTTAAAAAAAAAAATGGGATATTTATTATAGCAAAAAGTAATAAATATTGTGGTTTTTTTTCAAAATCGTCGCTCTTTTTTTGTTTATAGCGCAAAAAATAAAAACTGCAGAGGTGATCAAATACCACCAAAAGAAAGCTCTATTTGTGGGGAAAAAAGGACATCAATTTTGTTTGGGAGCCACGTCGCACGACCGCGCAATTGTCATTCAAAGCGACGCAGTGCCGAAAGCTGAAATTTCGCCTGGGCAGGAAGGGGGTTATGTGCCCAGTAAGCAAGTGGTTAATGATATATTTGGGATTGTTGTCCTACTGCAAAAATAAGTTTGAGACCATTCACGCGCCTCCCTGATGGTATGATATGATGGATAAGTAGACTTGCAAGGAACCTCCACTATGCTTCACAATTGCCTGCAGACACTGTTGTGGAAATTTTTTGAAGACGTATTTATTATGTATTGTCATAGTGTCTCCCAGTGTTAGTACTCCCGCAGCCCGCTCTAAAGAGCTGACTGGGGCAGACTGACGCTGGTTGAGATCCGTCTGGTAGTGAAAAGCTTCTTGGGGATGGAGAGAGGTGTTTGCAGAGTGGGGATATGTCCGCCAGCGAAAGGGCCCTGTGCGATGCACAGAACGATTGTCTGAGGGGGATGTGTTCACTCTGCAAAGACATTATTGGTTAGGGGATGTACGCTCGTGTGTCTCTGTGTGCGCCTGATCAACACATGGCGGGACTCGTAGCGTGCACCTGCAGATAATCTCCCATCAGCAGGAACGGTAGTATAATCCGAGTATGCGTTGATGCGTTGTTCTCTGAACAAGGCAGAATAAGGATTCATACCAACGGTAAAACGGTAGCTTTTGAATTGTTATGGTCAGGGAGAGCGTCCATGTTTAAAACATGCACACTGTCCCTGCCCAGACACGCCCATAAGACTCCCCTAGCCATTATTCATTGGTTGTTGTATAAACTAATAATGTTGGAAGGATTTCCTGTGTTGATATTCATATCCTGTGAGGTCAGATCCTGTGAGGTCATTTCCCATGGAGGAAGCGATTGGCTGTTGGAGCCATCACTTCATGTTTGTCATGGCTTTTGTTGTGTTTGAATAAAAACCAAGTGCTGGGTAGAGGCCAGAAGAGCATGATGCTGAGGACGTAAGCTGTGGTCATGTATGTTTACTTGGGGATATGTGGGAAATAGAGTAAGCATACCTCCCAACTTTGTAAATGTCCACTGCGGGACATTATTTAACAATTTTTCCCCCTCTGATCAAAGTTGTTGAGCGGGGGGCGGGGGGGGTGCCGCGGGACAGAGATTTTTTTTTACAGCCTAATGCTTTGAGTTGTTGAGGGGGGGGGGCCGCGGGACAGAGATTTTTTTTAAACAGACTAGTGCTGCTGGTTGTTGAGCGGGGGGAGGACGGACGTGTAACGTGAGACAGGTGTCTACTTACATTTGTCAGCAGGGGGGTGGGTTGCAGCCGCCGGAGACCTGTCAGCCATCCTTCTCCCCAGGACCTCCTGCTCACATAGTTATGCGGGAACGAAACAACTTGTGCGGGAGTGCGGGAAGGAGTTGCCACTCCGGGTAAGTCCCGCCCAATCCGTGCCAGTTGGGAGGTATGGAGTAAGTAGTAAGCTGCATTATACTATTAGACGAAATGGGTGCTTATTAGCACAGGAGATATGGTTTACGCACAGCGTACAGCCATATTTCGATGTCAACACTCATTATTGTTACACTCTCCAGCCCTTTGTCAAAAATTGCCTTCTGCTATAGCCAAATATTTCACATTTTGACTCATCAATCCAGGGTACCTGCTGCCATGTTTATGCTCTCCCGTTCCTATGTTTTCCTGCATAGTTGAGTCACTTAGCCTTGCTTCCACATCAGAGGTATGGCTTTTTGGCTGCAATTCATCCATGAAGACCACTTCCGGCCAGACTTCTCTGCACATTAGATGGGTGTACCTGGATCCCACTGATTTCTGTTAGTTTTGTGCTGTTGGCACTGCTGGACACATTGCGATGTTAAAGGGAAGTAAGCATGATGTGTCTTTCCTTGGCAGACCACTGCGTCTATGCTCTTCAACGTTGCCCGTTATTTTGTGCTTCTTCAAAAGAGCGTCTTCAAAAGAGCTTGAACAACTCATCTTGAAACCCCAGTCTGCTTTGAAATCTTTGCCTGGGAGAGACCTTGCTGATGCAGTATAACTACCTTGTGTCTTGTTGCTGTCCTTAGGTTTGCCTGTGACATGAAACTGTCTTCCACAACCTCACCTTAGTAACAGAGTTTGGCTGTTCCTCACCCAATGTTAAGCCTCCTACACAGCTGTTTTTATTTCAGTTAATGACTGTTTCAACCTACATATGAAATTGGTGACCATTAGCACCTGCTTGGCATAATTGATAATTCAAACACCTGACTCTTATCTTACAAAATCCTAGACTTTATGCAAGTGTAAGAACGGATGCTGGTTTGAAACCAAAGGGTGGTCACGCCAAATATTGATTTGACTTAGATTTTTCTCCTGTTTGCTCACTTTGCATTTTGTAAAATTGACAAAAATAAACAATTAAAATCTATATTTTCAAAAAGCATTACTTTACAGCATTTATTTACACCTGCCTAAAATGTTTGCCAAGCTCTGTATATACTGTATATATATTATATCACCCCTGAAGAAGGAAATAATTGAAACGCGTCAGTGAAGGACTACATTCGTTTGTGTGCTTTAACCTTGGTGTCCGCATATACAGATTTGTATACATTCCAATTTATGACTAATATGATCATGTTTTTAACCTTTAATTGTTTAATTAAATACTTTTTTGATACAGCCTTCAATACTTTTTGTATAGATACTAATGCCTTTAAAGTCCGTTTAGGGGAATACTTTTTCGCTTTTATATATATTATATATACATATAAACATTTATAGTAAAGATCTGTTTTAATTGCCATCTAAATTATAGGACAAAAGTTGCCCCCATGGGAGGGTACCTGAACTGCCTTTACTTGGCATGTATACTGCAGTGAAAGGGTTAACCAACCTCACCTTTGTGTTTCCGCGTAGGGTTGCCACATCATCCCTTTAATCCAGAACACATAATAATTACACGTGTTTTGAGGCTGATTTAATACAAATAAGGCACTACATGAGTTTAATTACCACCTTAATCAGCCACAGAACCTGTTTATTTAATGTGCGTTCTGGATTAAAGGGATGATGTGGCAACCCTAGACTTTCCGGACATTGCACAGTGTTCTGCAATCCTGGGATGGTGCCACTGTGATGGTGGGGGAGGGTGTGTCAGGTACAGGATGTTTTTTACATATTTTTGCACCCAGCTGTGTCGGTGTCACACTTGGTAATCAGAAGAGCTGACGACCAGATCCAGAGACATCATGGCTTCAGTTGGTCTCCCCATCTTCCTGGCTCTCATCCTCTGCACAGTGTGTACTGGAACACCATACCCGTCTTCAGGTCAGTGGCAGCAGTGTATAGTTTATAGCATATCTTCAGTAAGTTATGACTTTGACATTAAGGCTTCATGCATGGACATTTAATAGCTCCCTTGTACGCAAGCATAACATCTCAGGTGCTTTCCTGAGGTCAAAGAACCCCATGCAGCTGCAGTATATTTCCCTGACTGCAAAAGTGTTACATGTTGGGAAATACATCATATGTGCATACATGAGTAAATACCGTACCAATGCAGAATTGACATTCATACAAGTACAGCCAAGTACAGCCATTCACTTGTATTACTGGCTGTACACAATACCTGCGCCTCCCCAGGCACGGGAAATTGCCAGGGTTTTTTTAGGCTTGAGGACACAGAAGCTAATAAAAGTGTGTGTGTACATGAGGCCTTAAAGTGGTTGTAAACCCTTGGAAAAAAAAAAAACCTGCAAGACAAAGGCATAATGAGCTAGTATGCATAGAATACTAGCTCATTATGTATTACTTACCTGAGATCGAAGCCCCCGGAGCGGTCCTCGTCCCTCCCCCCTCCGGCGGCGACATCTCTCCCGGGGGTTACTTCCGGGTACCACGGCTCCGGCGCTGTGATTGGCCTGAGCCGCGATGACGTCACTCCCGTGAATGCGCGCTGGAGCCGCCAGTAGCGGCACGGTCACTGAAGCAACGGCACATAGGTGCCATTGCTTCAGTTTGCCCCAGTGCGCATGTGCCCATGACATCGGCACATGCAGGGGACAGGGGATATCTCCTAAACCGTACAACAGGGATATGCAATTAGCGGACCTCCAGCTGTTGCAAAACTACAAGTCCCATGAGGCATAGCGAGAGTCTGACAGCATCAAGCATGACAACCAGAGGCAGAGGCATGATGGGACTTGTAGTTTGGCAACAGCTGGAGGGCCACTAATTGCATATCCCTGCCATACAGGTTTAGGAGATATCCTGGGTAGGTACAGGTAAGCCTTATTATAGGCTTACCTGTAGCATAAAGTGGTCTGTAAGGGTTTACAACCACTTTAACTAAAATAATTTCACACTTTACTTTTCTGTTCCATGTTTTAAGGCTCTTTTTTTAGTCATTCTTCATCACAGGGGTCCTTCAGAGATGGTTAAATGTTCTTTGAGCAGTGGTGGACTGACCTCAGCAAGGCCAACAGTCTGTAAGGGAGGCATTGTTCCCACTGACCACCAATGTAAGGAGCATTCTTCCCACCGACCACCATTGTAAGGAGAGTTCTTCCCACTGATCACCAATATAGGGGACATTCTACCCACTGACCACCAATGTAAGGGACATTCTACCCACTGACCACCAATGTAAGGGGAAATTCTTCCCACTGACCACCAATGTAAGGAGCATTCTTCCCACTGATCACCAATGTAAGGAGTATTCTTCCCACTGATCACCAATGTAAGGACCATTCTTCCCACTGATCACCAATGTTAGGACATTCTTCCCACTGATCACCAATGTAAGGGACATTCTTCCCACTGATCACCAATGTAAGGGACATTCTTCCCACTGATCACCAATGTAAGGGACATTCTACCCACTGATCACCAATGTAAGGGACATTCTTCCCACTGATCACCAATGTAAGGAGTATTCTTCCCACTGATCACCAATGTAAGGGACATTCTACCCACTGATCACCAATGTAAGGGACATTCTTCCCACTGATCACCAATGTAAGGACCATTCTTCCCACTGATCACCAATGTAAGGGACATTCTTCCCACTGATCACCAATGTATAGACATTCTTTCCAATTTTTCTTTATTAAAAGACTTGCAATCAATAAGCATAAAATCAATATATATATATATATATATAAATATATATGTATATATATATACACATTATATATACAGTCATGGCCGAAATTGTTGGCACCCCAGACATTTTTCCAGAAAATCAAGTATTTCTCATAGAAAAGTATTGCAGTAACAGATGTTTTGCAATACACATGTTTATTCCCTTTGTGTGTATTGGAACAAAACAAAAAAAGGGAGGGAAAAAAAGCTAATTGGACATAATGTCACACAAAACTCCAAAAATGGGCTGGTCAAAATTCTTGGCACCCATAACTTAATATTTGGTTGCACACCCTTTGGAAAAAATAACTGAAATCAGTCACTTCCTATAACCATCAATAAGCTTCTTACACCTCTCACCCGGAATTTTTGGCCACTCTTCCTTTGCAAACTGCTCTAGGTCTCTCTTATTGGAAGGGCATCTTTTCCCAACAGCAATTTTAAGATCTCTCCACAGGTGTTCAATGGGATTTAGATCTGGACTCATTGCTGGCCACTTTAGAACTCTCCAGCGCTTTGTTGCCATCCATTTCAGAGTGCTTTTTGACGTATGTTTGGGGTCATTGTCCTGCTGGAAGACCCAAGATCTCGGACGCAAACAGGGCTCTATAGTGCGACCCAAAATCCTTTGGTAATCCTCAGATTTCATGATGCCTTGCACGTGTAGCGGGGCCGCTCCCTCCTCTCTCTATCTTCATTGGTTATATGGCTGTTGTCTAGGGGTACCTGGGAGAGAGGGATGAGACACACCACGGCCCATGTCCTCCATAGCTAAGAGGTGAAGGCCAGCAAATTGGGTTTTTGTGTAGGTGTCTTAGAGTCAAGTCCAGTACTTCGTCCCTGACTACTTTGCTTCCAGTAACCAGAGTTCCACACAGTGAATAGGTCCAACTCAGTTTTATTCTTCTTGCCAAGCAATAAAACAGTTTCTTTACTTTGGAAAATGGGGACAAATCGAGGCACAATCCTTTCCCTTCTGCTGCTGACCACTGTGCTGTCACCAGTGGTGAATAGTCACTGCCACTGACTAGGTGATATAGAACGTGAATTACCTTCGCTCACTCTGCCCCTGTCAGAGGAAGAAATCCGTCCAAGGGAGAAATGGAGGCCTCTCCGTCACCAGCGATGCTGCGCCGTACTCTTCAGAGAAGTTACTGCACACCAGTCCTCACAAACTCAGACACGGGCACCCAAGGAGTTAGGGCCCCCTCGGATTCCTCCACCCTCGCGGAACTCAGTCGAAGGTACTGAGCCCCAGGCATCCGCCATAGTACCTCACCCCAGGCTAAAGGTGCCTGAGATGGACCCCATCTCCGCTCCGGCTAGGTCAAGGGCACCTAGGCCTGGAACACCGGAACGCCAGCACCCAGGCTGAAGGTGCCTGGGTCCGGCCGCATCTTCTGGCTCCGGACTCTAACCCCGTGATCAGGGGCGTCCGCCCCTTTTGTGACCTCTCCCTTCGCGCCACAGCGGGTTCCCCGCCCCGCTGTACCAGCTCCAGGGGAGGACAAAAAGGTACAGTCTTGCGGTGTGAGTTCAGCCCCAGTCCACGGCAACAACGCCACCTATAGGCCGGCGGGAACTTCACACCACCAGAGTCCTCCAAGACTCACAAAGGGAACCTTAAATTTCCTAACAATCAAGGCATCTGGGCTACACTACCACCCAGATGCTTCCCCTAAATTCAAGTACCCGCTACACACACATTCAAGGCACCCAGTGCCAGAGGCAGCAAAACAACCCCAAAAAAACATCGAACCTCCACCATATTCCACATATTTCACTGTAGGTACTGTGTTCTTTTCTTTGTAGGCCTCTTCCGTTTTCGGTAAACAGTAGAATGATGTGCTTTACCAAAAAGCTCTATCTTGGTCTCATCTGTCCACAAGATGTTTTCCCAGAAGGATTTTGGCTTACTCAAGTACATTTTGGCAAACTGTAGTCTTGCTTTTTTATGTCTCTGTGTCAGCAGTGGGGTCCTCCTGGGTCTCCTGCCATAGCGTTTCATTTCATTTAAATGTCGTTGGATAGTTGGCGCTGACACTGATGCTCCCTGAGCCTGCAGGACAGCTTGAATTTCTTTGGAACTTGTTTGGGGCTGCTTATCCACCATCCGGACTATCCTGCGTTGCAACCTTTCATAAATTTTTCTCTTCCGTCCACGTCCAGAGAGATTAGCTACAGTGCCATGGGTTGCAAACTTCTTGATAATGTTGCGCACTGTGGACAAAGGCAAATCTAGATCTCTGGAGATGGACTTGTAACCTTGAGATTGTTGATTTTTTTCCACAATTTTGGTTCTCAAGTCCTCAGACAGTTCTCTTCTCCTCTTTCTGTTGCCCATGCTTAGTGTGGCACACACAGACACACAATGCAAAGACTTAAGCCCTGTACATACGATCGGATTTCCTATGGATTCTAATCCAATGGATTTTTCCATCGGAAATCTGATGAAGCTGACTTCCATCAGTCTTGCCTACACACCATCAGTCAAAAATCCGACCGTCCCAAACGCTGTGGCGTAAAACACTCAGACAAGCCGAGAAAAATGAAGTTCAATGCTTCTGAGCATGCGTCGACTTGATTCTGAGCATGCGTGGGTTTTTTGTCCGATGGAGTTCCACACAGACGATCGTAATTTACTATCGTTTTTTTTTTCCCATCGGATAAATTTAAAACATCTTCTATTTTTACTCACCGATGGAAAAAAGACCGATGGGGCCCATACACGATCGGTTTGTCCGATGAGAAAAGTCCATCGGACTGTTTTCATCGGTAAAACCGATCGTGTGTACACGCCATAAGTGAACTTCTCTCCTTTTATCTGTGATTTTTATATTGCCCACACCTGTTACTTGCCCCAGGTGAGTTTAAAGGAGCATCACATGCTTGAAACAATCTTATATAGAGTATAAGCCGACCCAAATATAAGCCAATGCACCAAATTTTACCACAAAAACTGGGAAAACTTATTGACTCGAGTATAAGCCTAGGGTGTCAAACTGCATGCCTCACTTTGCCTCACTGTGTCCATGCCTCACTGTGTCCATGCCTCACTGTGCCCATGCCTCACTGTCACTGTGCCCATGCCTCACTGTGCCCATGTCTCACTGTGCCCATGTCTCACTGTGCCCATGCCTCACTGTCACTGTGCCCATGCCTCACTGTGTCCATGCCTCACTGTGCCCAATCTCCCTACCTGATCTCCGGCGCTGTGTGACTAGACTGACGTTTAACATGGGAGTCTATGGAAGGGGTGCCCGGGTTTGAAAAATCGGTGCTCCCCAGCCATAGGTCCCCTTGACCACAAACTTTGCACACTTGTAGAGGAAGAGTGGGGCTACAAGTGTGCATGGATCAGGCGCACAAAGTTGAAGATGGACACAGACTCGAGTATAAGCCGAGGGGGGCATTTTCAGCACAAAAAAATGTGCTGAAAAACTCGGCTTATACTCGAGTATATACGGTATTTCCAATTTGCTTTTATTCCTCCCTTTTTTTGTTTTGTTCCAATACACACAAAGGGAATAAACATGTGTATAGCAAAACATGTGTTACTGCAATACTTTTCTGTGAGAAATACTTGATTTTCTGGAAAAATTTCTGGGGTGCCAACAATTTCGGCCATGACTGTATAAAAAAATAAAATATATACATAAATATATACGGTGCATATCCCCATGAAAAGGAAAAAAAAATATATAGCAAAATCTGCTTTCAAAGGATGGCTTTACAGCAAACGAAAAACTCTCATCATGAACAGGTCATTACTGGGGAAAATAATTAGTAAGAATCACGCCACTACACCAGACAAACCTGTGAGGTCAAGAAATATACCTGCACCCATTATGCATGCAGCCCTTCATCAAAAAGAAGATACTAACCTCCTTATATGGGAATCCCTATCAAAGTCCCCCTTGAATGAGAGTGACCCTTACATGATGAGTCCCCATTCCTGATCAAGTTCCCTATATATTAGGGTCCTTCTTTACATCAAAGTCCCCCTTACATCAACATCCTCCTTACATGAGAGTCCTCATATGAGTCGCCCATATCAGAGTTCCCATCAAATTCCCCCTTCCATCAAAGTACCCCTTATATGAGAATTCCCATCAGAGTCCTCCTTTACATCATGGTCCAAATTTGAGCACCCCTTACATCAGATCCCCATAAGCCCCCCCCCTTATATCAGAGTCCCCATAAGTGCCCCTGTTACATCAGATATAATCTTGCAGTGGTCCAGATTTGGCCTGCAGGCTGCAGTTTGGAGATAACTGGTCTGGAGTCAGTCCGAGATATTCCATAGGTCACGTTAACCCCATGTACCAATTGGACAAGGACTGCAAACACATAGTGAGGGCTAAAGGTTTCCTAATTGGTACTGCAAACAACCAACACACAAGTAAATAATCCTCCACCTTTAATATCTTAAAGGTTTGAGCAAAATAGACACATACTATGTTACTGGTTCTAGAACCCCACTAGAAAACAAAACTATATCCAAGCACTTACCAATATTTAAACAATGCCTCCATCGTGATGGAAAGGGGACCTTTGCCTTCACCATGATGGAAAGAGGACCTATACCTCCATCGTGATGGAAAGAGGACCTATACCTCCATTGTGATGGAAAGAGGACCTATACCTCCATCGTGATGGAAAGAGGATCTATACCTCCACCGTGATGGAAAGAGGACCTATACCTCCATTGTGATGGAAAGAGGACCTATACCTCCACCGTGATGGAAAAGGGACATTTGGCTTCACCGTGATGGAGAGAGGACCTATACCTCCATCGTGATGGAAAGAGGACCTATACCTCCATCGTGATGGAAAGAGAACCTATGCCTCCATCGTGATGGAAAGAGGACCTATACCTCCACCGTGATGGAAAGAGGACCTATACCTCCACCGTGATGGAAAGGGGACATTTGCCTTCACCGTGATGGAGAGAGGACCTATACCTCCATCGTGATGGAAAGAGGACCTATACCTCCACCGTGATGGAAAGAGGATCTATACCTCCACCGTGATGGAAAGAAGACCTATACCTCCACCGTGATGGAAAAGGGACATTTGGCTTCACCGTGATGGAAAGAGGACCTATACCTCCATCGTGATGGAAAGAGGATCTATGCCTCCATCGTGATGGAAAGAGAACCTATGCCTCCATCGTGATGGAAAGAGGACCTATACCTCCACCGTGATGGAAAGGGGACATTTGCCTTCACCATGATGGAGAGAGGACCTATACCTCCATCGTGATGGAAAGAGGACCTATACCTCCATCGTGATGGAAAGAGGACCTATACCTCCACCGTGATGGAAAGAGGACCTATACCTCCATCGTGATGGAAAGAGGACCTATGTCTCCACCGTGATGGAAAGAGGACCTATGCCTCCACCGTGATGGAAAAGGGACATTTGGCTTCACCGTGATGGAGAGAGGACCTATACCTCCATCGTGATGGAAAGAGGACCTATACCTCCATCGTGATGGAAAGAGAACCTATGCCTCCATCGTGATGGAAAGAGGACCTATGCCCCCACCGTGATAGAAAGAGGACCTATGCCTCCACCATGATGCAAAGAGGACCTATGGAGAGTGGAGAGGGACTTTAATTGTGCCTCAGTGGAGTATGAACAAAAAATATAAATACCACAATTGTAAGAAAGTAGAAAAAGTTTTATTTACCAACCATGGGCAGAGATTTCTTAAAATCTATTGCAATTTTAAACAAAATACAGTTTACTATATCTTGTATACAGGATGTTCAGGACCTGATGAGAGATGACAGAAGATATAGCCTACGCATTTTGCAGGAACCCCCGCTTCGTCAAGGCCTTAGAAATAGCACAAATATATCATTGTATAACATTGGATTTATTAGATGATCTGTCATCTCTCATCAGGTCATGCACATCCTGGATACAAGATATAGTAAACTGTATTTTGTTTTAAATTGCAATAAATTTTAAGAAATATCTGCCCATGGTTGGCAAATAAAACTTTTTCTACTTTCTTACAATTGTGGTATTTAATTTTTTGTTCATACTCCACTGAGGCACAATTAAAGTCCCACTCCCCTCTCCTTTTTTGAATTTTAAATCACAGAATGGCATCATTACCCATTTTTCCAGTACAGTAGGTATCATTACATAAATCATTTACTTTGCCCATACCACAATAAATGTCTTACCTCAAGCAATATGGAGTAGCGTAAATCCTTGCACAATAGGGAATCCTCTAGCTAGGCTATAGCCTACAAAAAATACAAAAAGTCTCATTCATGCGGTTACCATTAACATCATCCAATCACAGAATATGATTAGTAAATGAGAAAATGGTGTCAACATAGGGTGGTACTGTGGACAACCAGAAAGTGTTATATGCCAAGTCCTAATAGTTATCAATGGAAAACAAGGGAAAATAAAAAATTTACTTTGTAGGCATAATTAAAACATTTAAATGTACAAATTTTATCATAGCAAAAAGATATATATATAAATATATTTGGCACAAAGAGTTATAAAAAAACATACACCAAGAGGTTATGAGTAGAAAACGTGTTACTGACTAACTAAAGATGAGTAATGCCGCATACACATGATCGGAAATTCCGACAAGAAAACCGTGGGTTTTTTTTGACGGAATGTTGGCTCAAACTTGAGTTACATACACACAGTCACACAAATCCCAAACGTCAAGAACGCCGTGATGTATGACGAGCCGAGATCAATGAAGTTCAATAGGCAGTTCGGCTCTTCTGCTTGATTCTGAGCATGCGTGTTTTTTTGTGCGTCGGAATTGCATACAGACGATCGGAATTTCCGATAGGAACTTTTTCCGTCGGAAAAATAGAGAACCTGCTCTCAATCTTTTGTTGGCGGAAATTCCGACAGCAAAAGTCCGATGGAGCATACACACAGTCGGAATTTCCGACCAAAAGCTCACGTCTGACTTTTCCTGTCGGAATTTCCGATCGTGTGTACGCTGCATTAGTCTTCTATTCAGTTAAAAACAAAGCAATGTAAAGCCATATCATCCCTGATATTGGTGAAAATCCCAATAATAATACCACAGCAGATGACCAAGCAAGTACTATCCTGGCGAAAATGATCTTGGGGGCCAACAACACCAACTTGGGGTGTATCAGATCGGCTCAGAGGTTGCTCAATATTTGCTTGACTAGATTTGCGCTATTACGTGCTTCTTTGGGAGCTAATCACATCTATGTGGATAGGATATACAAAGGAGCCACCAAACGCCACATGTGAATACCCTCATTGAGTGCCAGGGAACCCGTAACTAAAGGACATCACAAATGGTGCCTACAGCCACATATCTGCCCATAGAGCAATCACAGAATATCTCCAAAAGACATTCATCATAGCATGTTCAGGGAACCTACGTTGTGTATATACCAAGTCAGCCCATATCCTGGTAAAGCTGATGTCCAGGAAAGCAGCCAAGCACACAGATGAAATACATGGAGCGCAGCCACTTTACCTGCCAAAGGATTTGTACGTTTAATCTGTGACTCCTGACATTTACACAACTCTGACAGCCCGGTTACTTGTCTTTTCTCCAAAAAGTGAACTTATTTAGGTTAAAGTAAAAGGTTCACTCAATAGCCAGCAGATCCTCTTTGGCCTAAACTTATATTGCCTTCTCCACTATGCCACTCAGATATGAAAGTCCCTCTGCACTCCCACTGGTACAATATCCTGTTTATGTTGGGTACAGTGTTGTCGGGGCTCTCTGTTCCTTCTCCTCAGTCAGACCTGGAAGTAGATATAAAAGTCAAATACTCGATGGTTACCTTACCTACAACTGCAGAAGGAATGGTGACTGCTCTGGAAAGCAGAAGTATACCTAGTATACATGTTCTATACTGGGGCCTCTGATGTGAAAGGGGGACTCTGATGTACTGGTGGGGTTCTGATGTGATGAGGGAACCTCTGATGTGATTGGGGGCCTCTGCTGGGAAGGTAGAGCTTTGATGTTATGGGGGACATCTGATGTGAAGGGGTGACCACTGATGTGATTGGGGACCTCTTACGTGAAGGGAAGCTCTGATGTGATTGGAGGTCTCTCATGTGAAGTAGGGCTCTAACGTGATAGAGGGCCCGATGTGATGGGAAACCTCTTATGTGAAGGGGGGTTATGAACTGATGGGAACTCTGTTGTAAAGATGGGGCTCTGATGTGATGGGGGTACCGCGGATGTCATTGGGGACCTCTTGTGTGAAGGAGGAACTCTAATCTGATTGGAGGCCTCTGATGTGATGGGGAACCTCTTATGTGAAGGGGTGCTGTGATCTGATGGGAACTCTGTTGTAATGGTTGTGCTCTGATGTGATGGGGGTATCGCGGATGTTATTGGGGACCTCTTGTGTGAAGGAGGAACTCTAATCTGATTGGATGCCTCTGATGTGATGGGGAACCACTTATGTGAAGGGGGCTGTGATCTGATGGGAACTCTGTTGTAAAAGTGGTGCTCTGATGTGATGGGGGTACCACTGATGTCATTGGGGAACTCTTATATGAAGGGAAAACTCTGATGTAATGTGGAGCTCTGATGTGATGGAGGGACCACTGATGTGATTGGGGACCACTTATGTAAAGGGGGAGCGCCAATGTGATTGGAGGCCTCTGATGTGATGGGGAACTTCTTATGTGAAGGGGGCTGTGTTTTGATGGAAACTCTGATGTAAAGGTGGGGCTCTGATGTGATAGGGGGACCTCCAATGTGATTGGGGGCCTCTCCTGTAAAGGGGGGGGGGTCTGATGTGATTGGAGCCTCTGATGTGAAGGGGAAACTTTGATGTGATTGGAGGACCACTGATGTGATTGGAGGACCACTGATGTGATTGGAGACCTCTTATTTGAAGGGGGAGTTGCTGATGTGAAAGAGGGCTCTGATGTGATAGAGGGCCCTGATGTGATGGGGAACCTCTTATGTGAAGGGGGGTTGTGATCTGATGGGAGTCTGTCATATGAGGGGGGCTCTGATGTGATGGGGGACCTCTGATGTGAAGGGTGGGGGAGCTCTGATGTGATGAGGAACCTCTGATGCGAAGAGGGGCTTTGATGTGATGGGGAACTTGTTATGTGAAGGGGGCTGTGATCTGATAGGAGTCTGTGATATGAAGGTGGGTACTCTGATGTAAAGGGGGGTTCTGATGTGAAGGGGGCTTTGATGTGATGGAGAACTTCTGATGTGAAGGGGGGACTCTGACATGATGGGGGACCTCTGATGTGAAGGGTGGCTCTGATGTGATGAGGAGCTCTGATGTGATAGGGGGCTTCTGGTGTCATTGGAGGCCTCTGATGTAAATGGAGCGCTGCCCCCTCAGGAGCCGCTTGATAGATTGAGTTCTCTGTTTTTTTGCCTCGACTTGGTGAACAACCTTGGCCCCTCTGACACACCAGGTTAAACAATTGCATACTGCATTGTATTTGGGAGTACAAATATACAGTATCTAACAAAAGTGAGTACACACCTCCCATTTTTGTAAATATTTTATTCTATCTTTTCAAGTGACAACATTGAATAAATGAAACTTTACTACAATGTAAAGTAGTGAGTGTACAGCTTGTATAACAGTGTAAATTTGCTGTCCCCTCAAAATAACTCAACACACAGCCATTAATGTCTAAACTGCTGTCAACAAAAGTGAGTACACCCCTAAGTGAAATCATCCAAATTGGGCCCAATTAGCCATTTTCCCTCCCCGGTGTCATGTGACTCGTTAGTGTTACAAGGTCTCAGGTGTGAATGGGGAGCAGGTGTGTTAAATTTTGTGTTATCGCTCTCACTCTCTCATACTGGTCACTGGAAGTTCAACATGGCACCTCATGGCAAAGAACTCTCTGAGGATCTGAATTTTTTGTTTGTTGCTCTACATAGAGATGGCCTAGGCTATAAGAAGATTGCCAAGACCCTGAAACTGAGCTGCAGTACGGGGGCCAAGACCATACAGCGGTTTAACAGGACAGGTTCAACTCAGAACAGGCCTCGCCATGGTCGACCAAAGAAGTTGAGCGCACGTGCTCAAAGTCATATCCAGAGGTTGTCTTTGGGAAATAGACATATGAGCGCTGCCAGCATTGCTGCAGAGGTTGAAGGGGAGGGGGGTCAGCCTGTCAGTGCTCAGACCATACGCCGCACACTGCATCAAATGGGTCTGCATGGCTGTCGTCCCAGAAGGAAGCCTCTTCTAAAGATAATGCACAAGAAAGCCTGAAAACAGTTTGGTGAAGACAAGCAGACTAAGGACGTGGATTACTGGAACCATGTCCTGCGGTCTGATGAGACCAAGATAAACTTATTTGGTTCAGATGGTGACAAGCATGTGTGGCGGCAACCAGGTGAGAAGTACAAAGACAAGTGTGTCTTGCCTACAGTCAAGCTTGGTGGTGAGAGTGTCATGGTCTGGGGCTGCATGAGGGCTGCCTGCACTGGGGAGCTACAGTTCATTGAGGGAACCATGAATGCCAACATGTACTGTGACATACTGAAGCAGAGCATGATCCCCTCCCTTCAGAGACTGGGCCGCAGGGCAGTATTCCAACATGATAATGATGCGAAACACACCTCCAAGACGACCACTGCCTTGCTAAAGAAGCTGAGGGTAAAGGTGATGGACTGGCCAAGCATGTCTCCAGACCTAAACCCTATTGAGCATCTGTGGGGCATCCTCAAATGGGAGGTGGAGGAGTGCAAGGTCTCTAACATCCACCAGCTCCGTGATGTCGTCATGGAGGAGTGGAAGAGGACTCCAGTGGCAACCTGTGAAGCTCTGGTGAACTCCGTGCCCAAGAGGGTTAAGGCAGTGCTGGAAAATAATGGTGGCCACACAAAATATTGACACTTTAGGGCCCAATTTGGACATTTTCACTTAGGGGTGTACTCACTTTTGTTGCCAACGGTTTAGACATTATTGGCTGTGTGTTGAGTTATTTTGAGGGGACAGCAAATTTACACTTTTATACAAGCTGTACACTCATTACTTTACATTATAGCAAAGTGTCATCTCTTCAGTGTTGTCACATGAAAAGATATAATAAAATATTTACAGAAATGTGAGGGGTGTACTCACTTTTGTGAGATACTGTAGATACACTGCACACAACTAAAGTTCAGTGTCAAATGCAAACATCAGACTGGTTAGTGGTAAATGAACCCAATATATTGTCACAAGTTAAAGTAAATAGCAGAATGTACATAAAAGAGTACATGAAGGATTAGGTCAATCACAGTTCACTAGGCAATGGGGTTGATTTACTAAAGGCAAATACACAACGCAGTTGCACTCTGCAAGAGCAGTTGCTCCACAGCTTGTTAAATGACTTCCATCATCCAATCAAGTGCAAGCAAAAACGCGTTTTTTTTTTTTCCCTTGCGTGTGATTGGGTATTCTTTGTAAAGTGAAGCCTTACCTAATTTTCTAAGCTCTGGAGTAGTGATGAGCCGAACACCCCCGGGTTCGGTTCGCACCAGAACCCGCGAACGGACCGAAAGTTCGAACGAACATTAGAACCCTATTAAATACAATGGATGCGAACGTTCGAATTCTAAAGTGCTAATTATAACAACTATTATGCATGTTATTGTCCTAAAAAGGGTTTGGGAACCCGGGTTCTGCACCAGGGGACATGTATCAATGCAAAAATAAGTTTTAAAAACGGTCGTTTTCCGGGAGCAGTCATTTTAATGATGCATAAAGTGAAAAAAAAAAAGTCAAATATTCCTTTAAATATCGTACCTGGGGGGTGTCTAAAGTATGCCTGTGAAGTGCCACGTGTTTCCCGTGTTTAGAACTGTCCCTGCACAAAATGACACTTCTAAAGGAAAAAAAAGCCATTTAAAACTGCTTGCGGCTTTAATGTAATGTCTGGTCCCGGTAATATGGATGAAAATCTTTAAGAAAAATGGCATAGCTACCCCATGACCCCCCCCCCCTACCCCAGCCCATTACCAGCCCCTTTGGGTCTTGTATGGATATTAAGGGGAACCCCGCACATAAAATAAAAAAGGCCCTATATACTCTGAACAGCCGTATACAGGCGGTGCATACAAGACAGGGACTGTAGGTTTGTTCTTATGTAGAATCTGTTTGTAATTTTGAACAGGTACATTGTTGAAGTGTAGCTCCAGCCCAAAAATCTATTTTTAAACTTTTTGGAAAACATAGGTAAGGGTTATCACCCCTGTAACATTTGTTTTGCTGTCTGTGCCCCTGTTCAGAACATTTCACCTCACTTTCCGTCCTAATGACAACTGTTTTTGAAATGTGGTGTTTTTCTTGAAACAAGGATTGCTGATAAAGCATCAGTACAGAGGAGACACCTTTCTCCCATATTTATTCTTACAGGAGAGAATTTTCCTTCCTAGTGGTAGATTTCCTCTCACTTCCTGTTGTCTTCTTGCGTTTGCAAGTAGGAGTCGTTTGTAAGTTGGATGTTTGAAAGTAGGGACCTGCCGTATATACTCTGCAGAAATAGGCCCCTTAGTTGTTGGTGTTGGCACAACACTGTAAGCACTCACAGTTACTCTTGGTTGGTGCTGGAACGCCCTGCTGTCAACTATTATATCAGGAATTTTAATTACATATAATTGTTGAACAGTGGTAGTAAAAATTGGGCCTTTGATGGTGGTGCTGGTGCCACAACACTGTAAGCCCTGACAGTTACTCTTGGTGGGTGCAGCAATGGGCCCTGCTGTGAATTATTAGATCAAGAATTGTAATTACATGCCCCTGTTGAACAGGGGCTGAAAAATTGGGCCTTAGGCACTGGTGGCACAACACTGCAACCCTTCACAGATACTGTACTTGGAGCACAGCAATGAGCCCTGTTGCAAAGTATTGCTTCAAAAATTGTAATGACACGCCCCTGTTAAACAGGGGCTGAAAAATTGGGCCTTAGGCACTGGTGGCACAACACTGCAACTCCTCACAGATACTGTACTTGGAGCACAGCAATGAGCCCTGTTGCAAAGTATTGCTTCAAAAATTGTAATTACACGCCCCTGTTAAACAGGGGCTGAAAAATTGGGCGTTAGGCACTGGTGGCGGCACCCATAAACAAAAATGATCTTCCAAGCTATCATCATCAATCGTATCATTGAGGACTCGGAGGAGGAGGATAGCCAGTCAACATAACAGCACAGGCACTCAGCATCAGCATCAGTCTTGAAGGGATGTGACATTTTAAAATCAATTAGTCTGTTATATCAGCATCAGGTGTGTGGTAGCTGGTGGTGATCCAAGACTGGTTCATCTTGATGAAAGTCAGTCGATCAACCGAGTCGGTGGACAGGCGCACCCTGTGATCCGTGACAAATCCTCCAGCAGCACTGAATGTGCGTTCCGAAAGAACGCTGGATGCAGGACAGGCCAGTAGCTCAATTGCATACTGTGCAAGCTCTGGCCAGTGATCCATCCTCAAGACCCAGTAAGCCAGAGGATTTTCGGTGGGGAAGGTGTCCAAGTCTGACCTTGCCCCTAGATATTCCTGCACCATGTTTATCAGACGCTGGCGATGGTTGCTGGAACCGATCATACTTTGGGGCTGCGGACTAAAGAATTGTCTGAACGCATCGGTCAGACGGCCACCTTCCCCACCGCTCCTTCTTTGACTGGCCGAAGCCTCAGCAACTCGTTGTCCAGGACCAGGAGTTTGCAACCTCCCAGTCTCTGGGAACGCGTTGCACAGACCTTTCTGCAAGGCCTCCCGGAGTTGTCTCATCCTCTGCTCCCTCTGCGACGGTAACATAAGGTCCGCAACCTTACCCTTGTACCGTGGATCAAGGAGAGTGGCCAGCCAGTAATGGTCCCTCTCCTTGATCCGAAGAATACGAGGATCCTTCCGCAGACTTTGCAGGATCAGGGAGGCCATGCAGCGTAGGTTTGCTGAGGCATTCGCTCCGGAGTCCTCTGGGTCACTAAGGACGACATGATCCGCAGCCACCTCCTCCCAGCCACGTACAAGTCCACTGGTTTCTTGGGACTGTAAATCATCCCTAAAAGACTGCTGCTGATGATGCTGAGTGCCAGCCTCCACCTCCATGCTGACACAATCCTCCTCCTCCTCCTCCTCCTCCTCCTCCTCCTCCTCTTCCTGTGCGATGGGTGGGACAGAAGGAACACTGTCTGGGTAAAGGGGGCCTTGAGAGGCAAGGAAGTCCTCCTCTTCCTGCCTCTGTTCTGCCTCAAGTGCCCTGTCCATTATTCCACGCAGCGTGTGCTCCAACAGGTGGACAAGAGGTACAGTGTCACTGATGCATGCACTGTCACTGCTCACCATCCTCGTGGCCTCCTCAAATGGTGCCAGGACAGTGCATGCATCCCTGATCATGCCCCACTGGCGTGGAGAAAAAAAACCAAGCTCCCCTGACCCTGTCCTGGTGCCGTAGTCGCACAGGTACTCATTGATGGCCCTCTGCTGCGTGTGCAGCCGCTGCAGCATGGCCAACGTTGAGTTCCACCTGGTGGGCATGTCACATATAAGGCGGTTCTTGGGCAGGTTCAACTCCTTTTGCAGCTCAGCCAGGCGAGCACTGGCATTATAAGATCTGCGGAAATGCACACAGACTTTCCTGGCCTGCCTCAGGACATCCTGTAAGCCCGGGTACCTGCCCAAGAAGCGCTGCACCACCAGGTTAAGGACGTGAGCCACACAGGGCACATGGGTCAGTTGTCCCTGTCGGAGGGCGGAGAGGAGGTTGGTGCCATTGTCGCAAACCACCATTCCTGGCTTAAGCTGGCGTGGCGTCAACCACCTCTCGGCCTGGCCCTGCAGAGCAGACAGGACCTCTGCCCCAGTGTGGCTTCTGTCCCCCAAACACACCAGCGCAAGCACGGCATGGCATCTTTTTGCCTGCGTACTTGCGTAGCCCCGTGAACGGCTACGGAGCACCGCTGGTTCATAGGACAAACCACAGGAAGAGGCCATGGAGGAAGAAGAAGAGGAGGGGGTGGAGGAGAGAGGTGTGTCACAACCAGTAGTAGCATTTTGGAGGCGTGGCGGTGGGACAACCTCCAACACTACTGCACCTTGTCCTGAATCCTTCCCAGCTGCCAAAAGAGTGACCCAATGGGCCGTGAAAGAAAGGTAACGTCCCTGTCCATGCCTGCTGGACCATGAGTCAGCGGTAATATGCACCTTACCGCTGACCGCCCTGTCCAGCGAGGCCAAGACATTGCCTTCCACATGCCGGTAGAGAGCCGGAATAGCCTTCCGTGAGAAAAAGTGGCGTTTGGGAACCTGCCACTGAGGAACCGCACATTGCACAAACTCACGGAAGGGGGCCGAGTCTACCAACTGAAAAGGCAGCAGTTGAAGCGCTAGCAATTTAGCCAAGCTAGCATTCAACCGCTGGGCATGTGGATGGCTGGGAGTGAACTTCTTTCGACGGTCCAGCAGCTGGGGCAGGGAAATTTGCCTGCTAGAATCGGACGTCGGTGTACTGCTAGCAGAGTGGGCGCAAGTACTTGGCTGTGACACACCTAATTCTACACCTTCATTCCTCTCAGTGCATGTTTCAGAGAGGACTGAAGTTATAGTGGGGTTGGAGATCCCAGCTGATGCGGTGCAAGGAGAGGTCCGCTTTGTTCTTTGGTGTGGGTCTTTGAGGTGGCTTGCCAACGAGCTGCATGGCAGGTCAACATATGTCTGGTCAGGCATGTGGTACCCAAGCGGCTGATGTTTTGGCCACGCGATATACGCTTGAGACATATGTTGCAAACAGCAGCTGTGCGATCTGATGCACTAGCCTCAAAAAAGGCCCACACCAAAGAACTTTTTGAATGACGGGCAGAGGCAGCGCCCTGCACAGGCGGAGCTCTGCGGTGTGATTCCGTCGGTGTACTGCCCTTACGCTGGCCACCAAAGGGCATCCTGCCTCGTTGGAGATGTGCCTCCTCCTCATCCTCCTCCTCCTCCTCTCTCCTATTAGGCACCCACGTGGAGTCATTGACCTCATCATCCCCTCCCTCCTCATCACTGGAGCCAATCTGGCAGTATGCTGCAGCTGCTGGAACATGACTGCCAGATTGGTGTCCTTCTTGAGCATCCCCTCTGTCTGCTCTCACGCTACTGCCTTCCTCTAGCTGGGTTTCATCATCAGACCCTTCGAAACGCTGGGCATCCTCCTGGAGCATGTACCCAACACTGTGCTGAAACAGTTCGGGGGACTCCTCAGGAGGAGGACATGGTGGGTCTAGGGAAGGAGTGACTGATGATTTGTCTGACATTGATACCAGGGAAGACGACGCTTTGGCAGCTGCTTTTCCAGTACCCTGAGCCTGGGTGAGAGAGGATAAGGAGGAGGAGGAGGGCTTGGTCATCCACTCTACCAAGTCTTCGGCATGATGTGGCTCAACATGTCCAGCTGCCGAAAAGAAGGACAAGCGTGTCCCATGGCCATGTGCTGATGACAATGCACCGCGTCCACGACCAGCACTGTTGCCCCCAGACACAGAGCCTGCTTGCCCTCTTTTATTGCCTCCTGACTGTCTGCCTCTCCTTGTTTGCCTTCCAGACATTCTAATAGATGGCCTGCAGGGAGATGGGAAAAAAGCAATAAGGGCTACCTTCAGGTGTCCTTCTCTGTCCCTTGAAACAAGGACTTTCACAGTGAAAGAAACTGACACTGTCCCTACCTAGAGTTTTCTGTCCCTAGAATAAATGTTTTTTTTAATCACAATATAGCACAAGGACAATTCACTCAATGTCTCTCCAGGTCCCTGGAAACAAGGACTTGCAGAGTGAAAGAAACTGACACTGTCCCTACCTAGAGTTTTCTGTCCCTAGAATAAATGTTTTTTTTAAGCACAATATAGCACAAGGAAAATTAACTCACTGTCCTTACAGGTCCCTGGAAACAAGGACTTGCAGAGTGAAAAAAAAAAAACACTCTCCCTACCTACAGTTTTCTGTCCCTAGAAAAAATGTTTTTTTTAAGCACAATATAGCACAAGGACAATTAACTCACTGTCCTTACAGGTCCCTGGAAACAAGGACTTGCAGAGTGAAAGAAAAAAAACACTCTCCCTACCTACAGTTTTCTGTCCCTAGAAAAAATGTTTTTTTTAATCACAATATAGCACAAGGAAAATTAACTCACTGTCCTTACAGGTCCCTGGAAACAAGGACTTGCAGAGTGAAAGAAAAAAAACACTCTCCCTACCTACAGTTTTCTGTCCCTAGAAAAAATGTTTTTTTTAATCACAATATAGCACAAGGAAAATTAACTCACTGTCCTTACAGGTCCCTGGAAACAAGGACTTGCAGAGTGAAAGAAACTGACACTGTCCCTACCTAGAGTTTTCTGTCCCTAGAATAAATGTTTTTTTTAAGCACAATATAGCACAAGGACAATTAACTCACTGTCCTTACAGGTCCCTGGAAACAAGGACTTGCAGAGTGAAAGAAACTGACACTGTCCCTACCTAGAGTTTTCTGTCCCTAGAATAAATGTTTTTTTTAAGCACAATATAGCACAAGGAAAATTAACTCACTGTCCTTACAGGTCCCTGGAAACAAGGACTTGCAGAGTGAAAGAAACTGACACTGTCCCTACCTAGAGTTTTCTGTCCCTAGAATAAATGTTTTTTTTAAGCACAATATAGCACAAGGACAATTAACTCACTGTCCTTACAGGTCCCTGGAAACAAGGACTTGCAGAGTGAAAAAAAAAAAACACTCTCCCTACCTAGAGTTTTCTGTCCCTAGAAAAAATGTTTTTTTTAAGCACAATATAGCACAAGGACAATTAACTCACTGTCCTTACAGGTCCCTGGAAACAAGGACTTGCAGAGTGAAAGAAAAAAAACACTCTCCCTACCTACAGTTTTCTGTCCCTAGAAAAAATGTTTTTTTTAATCACAATATAGCACAAGGAAAATTAACTCACTGTCCTTACAGGTCCCTGGAAACAAGGACTTGCAGAGTGAAAGAAAAAAAACACTCTCCCTACCTACAGTTTTCTGTCCCTAGAATAAATGTTTTTTTTAAGCACAATATAGCACAAGGACAATTAACTCACTGTCCTTACAGGTCCCTGGAAACAAGGACTTGCAGAGTGAAAGAAAAAAAACACTCTCCCTACCTACAGTTTTCTGTCCCTAGAAAAAATGTTTTTTTTAAGCACAATATAGCACAAGGAAAATTAACTCACTGTCCTTACAGGTCCCTGGAAACAAGGACTTGCAGAGTGAAAGAAAAAAAACACTCTCCCTACCTACAGTTTTCTGTCCCTAGAAAAAATGTTTTTTTTAATCACAATATAGCACAAGGAAAATTAACTCACTGTCCTTACAGGTCCCTGGAAACAAGGACTTGCAGAGTGAAAGAAACTGACACTGTCCCTACCTAGAGTTTTCTGTCCCTAGAATAAATGTTTTTTTTAATCACAATATAGCACAAGGAAAATTAACTCACTGTCCTTACAGGTCCCTGGAAACAAGGACTTGCAGAGTGAAAGAAACTGACACTGTCCCTACCTAGAGTTTTCTGTCCCTAGAATAAATGTTTTTTTTAAGCACAATATAGCACAAGGACAATTAACTCACTGTCCTTACAGGTCCCTGGAAACAAGGACTTGCAGAGTGAAAGAAACTGACACTGTCCCTACCTAGAGTTTTCTGTCCCTAGAATAAATGTTTTTTTTAAGCACAATATAGCACAAGGAAAATTAACTCACTGTCCTTACAGGTCCCTGGAAACAAGGACTTGCAGAGTGAAAGAAACTGACACTGTCCCTACCTAGAGTTTTCTGTCCCTAGAATAAATGTTTTTTTTAAGCACAATATAGCACAAGGACAATTAACTCACTGTCCTTACAGGTCCCTGGAAACAAGGACTTGCAGAGTGAAAAAAAAAAAACACTCTCCCTACCTAGAGTTTTCTGTCCCTAGAAAAAATGTTTTTTTTAAGCACAATATAGCACAAGGACAATTAACTCACTGTCCTTACAGGTCCCTGGAAACAAGGACTTGCAGAGTGAAAGAAAAAAAAACACTCTCCCTACCTACAGTTTTCTGTCCCTAGAAAAAATGTTTTTTTTAATCACAATATAGCACAAGGAAAATTAACTCACTGTCCTTACAGGTCCCTGGAAACAAGGACTTGCAGAGTGAAAGAAAAAAAACACTCTCCCTACCTACAGTTTTCTGTCCCTAGAAAAAATGTTTTTTTTAATCACAATATAGCACAAGGAAAATTAACTCACTGTCCTTACAGGTCCCTGGAAACAAGGACTTGCAGAGTGAAAGAAACTGACACTGTCCCTACCTAGAGTTTTCTGTCC
Source organism: Rana muscosa (assembly GCA_029206835.1). Taxonomy (NCBI): domain Eukaryota; kingdom Metazoa; phylum Chordata; class Amphibia; order Anura; family Ranidae; genus Rana; species Rana muscosa. The sequence continues at coordinate 63,958,569 of JARGYO010000094.1, forward strand.
CTAGAATAAATGTTTTTTTTAAGCACAATATAGCACAAGGACAATTAACTCACTGTCCTTACAGGTCCCTGGAAACAAGGACTTGCAGAGTGAAAGAAAAAAAACACTCTCCCTACCTACAGTTTTCTGTCCCTAGAAAAAATGTTTTTTTTAAGCACAATATAGCACAAGGAAAATTAACTCACTGTCCTTACAGGTCCCTGGAAACAAGGACTTGCAGAGTGAAAGAAAAAAAACACTCTCCCTACCTACAGTTTTCTGTCCCTAGAAAAAATGTTTTTTTTAATCACAATATAGCACAAGGAAAATTAACTCACTGTCCTTACAGGTCCCTGGAAACAAGGACTTGCAGAGTGAAAGAAACTGACACTGTCCCTACCTAGAGTTTTCTGTCCCTAGAATAAATGTTTTTTTTAATCACAATATAGCACAAGGAAAATTAACTCACTGTCCTTACAGGTCCCTGGAAACAAGGACTTGCAGAGTGAAAGAAACTGACACTGTCCCTACCTAGAGTTTTCTGTCCCTAGAATAAATGTTTTTTTTAATCACAATATAGCACAAGGAAAATTAACTCACTGTCCTTACAGGTCCCTGGAAACAAGGACTTGCAGAGTGAAAGAAACTGACACTGTCCCTACCTAGAGTTTTCTGTCCCTAGAATAAATGTTTTTTTTAAGCACAATATAGCACAAGGACAATTAACTCACTGTCCTTACAGGTCCCTGGAAACAAGGACTTGCAGAGTGAAAGAAACTGACACTGTCCCTACCTAGAGTTTTCTGTCCCTAGAATAAATGTTTTTTTTAAGCACAATATAGCACAAGGAAAATTAACTCACTGTCCTTACAGGTCCCTGGAAACAAGGACTTGCAGAGTGAAAGAAACTGACACTGTCCCTACCTAGAGTTTTCTGTCCCTAGAATAAATGTTTTTTTTAAGCACAATATAGCACAAGGACAATTAACTCACTGTCCTTACAGGTCCCTGGAAACAAGGACTTGCAGAGTGAAAAAAAAAAAACACTCTCCCTACCTAGAGTTTTCTGTCCCTAGAAAAAATGTTTTTTTTAAGCACAATATAGCACAAGGACAATTAACTCACTGTCCTTACAGGTCCCTGGAAACAAGGACTTGCAGAGTGAAAGAAAAAAAACACTCTCCCTACCTACAGTTTTCTGTCCCTAGAAAAAATGTTTTTTTTAATCACAATATAGCACAAGGAAAATTAACTCACTGTCCTTACAGGTCCCTGGAAACAAGGACTTGCAGAGTGAAAGAAAAAAAACACTCTCCCTACCTACAGTTTTCTGTCCCTAGAAAAAATGTTTTTTTTAATCACAATATAGCACAAGGAAAATTAACTCACTGTCCTTACAGGTCCCTGGAAACAAGGACTTGCAGAGTGAAAGAAACTGACACTGTCCCTACCTAGAGTTTTCTGTCCCTAGAATAAATGTTTTTTTTAAGCACAATATAGCACAAGGACAATTAACTCACTGTCCTTACAGGTCCCTGGAAACAAGGACTTGCAGAGTGAAAGAAAAAAAACACTCTCCCTACCTACAGTTTTCTGTCCCTAGAAAAAATGTTTTTTTTAAGCACAATATAGCACAAGGAAAATTAACTCACTGTCCTTACAGGTCCCTGGAAACAAGGACTTGCAGAGTGAAAGAAAAAAAACACTCTCCCTACCTACAGTTTTCTGTCCCTAGAAAAAATGTTTTTTTTAATCACAATATAGCACAAGGAAAATTAACTCACTGTCCTTACAGGTCCCTGGAAACAAGGACTTGCAGAGTGAAAGAAACTGACACTGTCCCTACCTAGAGTTTTCTGTCCCTAGAATAAATGTTTTTTTTAATCACAATATAGCACAAGGAAAATTAACTCACTGTCCTTACAGGTCCCTGGAAACAAGGACTTGCAGAGTGAAAGAAACTGACACTGTCCCTACCTAGAGTTTTCTGTCCCTAGAATAAATGTTTTTTTTAAGCACAATATAGCACAAGGACAATTAACTCACTGTCCTTACAGGTCCCTGGAAACAAGGACTTGCAGAGTGAAAGAAAAAAAACACTCTCCCTACCTACAGTTTTCTGTCCCTAGAAAAAATGTTTTTTTTAAGCACAATATAGCACAAGGAAAATTAACTCACTGTCCTTACAGGTCCCTGGAAACAAGGACTTGCAGAGTGAAAGAAAAAAAACACTCTCCCTACCTACAGTTTTCTGTCCCTAGAAAAAATGTTTTTTTTAATCACAATATAGCACAAGGAAAATTAACTCACTGTCCTTACAGGTCCCTGGAAACAAGGACTTGCAGAGTGAAAGAAACTGACACTGTCCCTACCTAGAGTTTTCTGTCCCTAGAATAAATGTTTTTTTTAAGCACAATATAGCACAAGGACAATTAACTCACTGTCCTTACAGGTCCCTGGAAACAAGGACTTGCAGAGTGAAAGAAACTGACACTGTCCCTACCTAGAGTTTTCTGTCCCTAGAATAAATGTTTTTTTTAAGCACAATATAGCACAAGGAAAATTAACTCACTGTCCTTACAGGTCCCTGGAAACAAGGACTTGCAGAGTGAAAGAAACTGACACTGTCCCTACCTAGAGTTTTCTGTCCCTAGAATAAATGTTTTTTTTAAGCACACTATAGCAGAAGCACAAAACACACTGACACTCTCCCTACCTATCCTTCTCTTTCCCTAAACTAAAGGAATCCAGGTTAAGCAAGAAAGAAATAACAGTCACTGTCCCTGCCTATGCTACTCTATCCCTGCTCCGGAACACACTACACTAGGCCGCCGTGCTGGCGGCCTTTTATATTGTGGGGCGTGTACTAAACACCCTCAGCAATAATTGGCCACAGGCATCCTGCCTGTGGCCAATCATTGCTCTCCTCGCTGCCGGCGCTGTGATTGGCCAAGCATGCGGGGTCACAGTGCATGCTTGGCCAATCACAGCGCCTGGATGACACTGCGATGGCGTAGTGCATTGTGGGCCGTTCGCGTCACTCGAATTTGGCGCGAACGGCCCAAATCGTTCGATCTTCGTCGAACGATCGAACAGCCAATGTTCGAGTCGAACGTATGTTCGACTCGAACACGAAGCTCATCCCTACTCTGGAGCAACTGTACTTGCAAAGGGAAAAGTCCATTTGCCTTTAGTAAATCAACCCCTATATGTTCACAAGGCTGTGGAGTTCTATGCAGCTAAATTAAAGTAAACCTGGTAATCCACAAATCAGCAACAGGCGATGGCTAAAGAAAAATTCATGAATATTAGATTCCGTGCTTAGGACCTAGAATGGGGCTGCTGCCTTACCCCAATTCCCCACCAGAGGTAGAAAATATCGAAAATATACATAGAGTGAGGTATGGGTGGTGCCGCCCCAGTATAAAAAATGTGCTAGGGTCATGTACTACACCTTTAACCGCTTTCCGACCGCCGCACGAACTTATACGTCGACAGAATGGCACGACTGCGCAAATGGGCGTATATATACAACCCCTTTAATTTGCGAGCCGTGTGGTCGCGTGCGTGCCGCCGGCGGTACACTCCCGACCCTGGCGCGAGATCCGTGACCGTGCCCGCGGACTCGATATCCGTCGTGTCACGGAGCTGAAGAACAGGGAGATTTCCCCGTTCTACCTAGTGACATGTCACTGATCGTCTATTCCCTGTCATCGGGAACAGCGATCAGTGACGTGTCACGGCAAGCCACGCCCCCTAACAGTTAGAAGCACTCCCTAGGTCACACTTAACCCCTTCAACGCCCCCTACAGGTTCACCCCTTCACTGCCAGTGTAATTTTTACAGTAACCAGTGCTTTTTTATAGCACTGATCGCTGTAAAAATGACAATGGTCCCAAAATGGTGTCAAAAGTGTCCGATGTGTCCGCCATAATGTCACAGTCACGATAAAAATAGCTGATTGCGGCCATTACTAGTAAAAAAAAAAAAAAAATATTAATAAAAATGCCATAAAACAGTCCCCTATTTTGTAGATGCTATAACTTTTGTGCAAACCAATTGTAGCGGGGGTCCCAATTTAGGGGGCTGCTATATTAAATTTAGGGGTGATTCGAGTGGTAGTTGGCTCTGATCTTCCAATTTATTGGACTCTGCCTTGCTGCTGTTTTCACCTGGCGTGCAGTTCCCCTTAGAAGTATGGGTGGCACTGTCACTTGTACTCGGGGTTGAACCACAGGTGATGGAGTGGCGATTGGGTGTCCTCTCTCGGCAGCCGTGCAGTGGGCATGGTCTACCCGCGGTGCATGCCGGGAGAGGGTACAAAAGGGGCAGACGCCATTGGTCAGGGTGGACTTACAACCCCGGGGCCTGTACCCGGGGGAATCTACAGTTCTGGAGTCCAAGTTCCAGTTCATGGCCCTCCAGGCCATGGGGCCACGTGCACCCCAGTCCCAGGCACCTTTAGTCCTGGGACTGCAACTTCAGCCCTGGGCCCAGCACCTTTAGCTGGAGCCTACTTCGGGGAGGAAGAATCCCAGGGTGCCGCCTTGCGGGGGGACCCGCATCTGGAAGAGGAGGCTGGGGGAGGACCGTTCCGAAGGACTGGTGAGAGATCACAGTGAAGGAAGGGGCCCAGTAACTCTCTGGAGGGATGTCATCCATCAGAAAAGGGACCTAACAATGTAACCATCAGGAGGTTCGGGACACTATAGATTCTATGGCAGGGGATCTCACGATCGCAGCTATCAAGGGAATCTGATCGACTGTTCAAGCTGCATGCCGGCTGCTAGTGCCATTGGGTGACTATCCGGGTGAGCTATACCCGCTTGGGATCGAGTGGCGAAGAAGCCAGGAGTGTCTGAATCTGATCTGTCCTTTATAACACCTTTCTCCCTTCTCAACTTTGTGGTTATTCATGTATAAGGAAAATAAACTCTACGTTGGAGTTGCTACTGGTGTGGACCTTGGAGTTACTTCGGGGTACAGAGACTTGTCCTTTACATTCTAGGGGACGAGAACCCACTTGAAGGGAGAACCTTGCTGCAAGACCCATAAGTTACAAGTCTGCTTAACCTCTGCAAACCAGAGGGTATGGGCATGGTGGCATGGTGTGCCTTTTCCTCCTGTGAGTGAGCCAAAGACGGGAGTAAAAGAGCTACACAATCAACAAACGCTCGTTGCGATTTTTTTTACCAAAAATATGTAGAAGAATACGTATCGGCCTAAACTGAGAAAAAAAAAAAAATTGATATATTTTTTGGGGATATTTATTATAGCAAAAACTAAAAAATATTGCATTTTTTTCAAAATTATCGCTCTATTTTTGTTTATAGCGCAAAAAATAAAAACTGCAGAGGTGATCAAATACCACCAAAAGAAAGCTCTATTTGTGGGGAAAAAAGGACGTCAATCTTGTTTGGGAGCCACGTCGCATGACCGCGCAATTGTCAGTTAAAGCGACGCAGTGCCGAATCGCAAAAAGTGGCCTGGTCTTTGGCCAGCAAAATGGTCTGGGGCTTAATTTAAATAATGTGCTAAGCAAGACAATTTTTTTATTGCAGTTGATGAATCAGAGCTCAATTAATATGTATTATTCTGTGAAAAACAAATAATAAATGGAAGAAAATAAATGTCAGGCATCACATCATATTCTCATATAAAGCCTTGGTTCATCCAATGTGATTTCAAAGTGCGGTAGTGTCCAGCAAGCAAAATTTCATATGTGCAAAAAGCACTGTGCAGCAACATACAGGGATATGAAAATGAATAAAGATAAAAATCGTTCAATCATTTTTATTTTTATCTTTATTCATTTTCATATGGACACTACCGCACTTTAAAATCACATTGGATGAACCAAGGCTTTATATGAGAATAAGAGTTGCGATCTACATCATCATCATTGCCAGTTATTTTCTTCCACTTATTATTTGTTTAACAGAATCATAAATACAGTATCTCACATTTTTGTAAGTATTTTATTACAGTGGAACCTTGGTTTACTCGTAACGTGGTTTATGAGCGTTTTGAAAGACGAGCAACTTTTTTTTTTTAATCCTGACTCGGTTTGCGAGTGTTGTTGTTGATTCAAGCCTCTGTGGTGTGCAGTACCACATTTGGTCTGAGGTGCAAGGGCGCCGGTGACACTCAGAACGGTTCAGAGCCGTTCGGAAATACTCGGAAACACTCAGTTCCCGAGTGTTTCCGAGTTCAGCCGAGCTGTCTCAGAGTATTTCCGAGTGTCTCCAGCGCCCCCCCCCCCACATCTGGCCACATGTGGTATTGTATGCAATAGAAGTCAATGCAGAACAAATTATCTTCGTTTCCATTGACTTCTATGGGGAAGCTCGCTTTGACATGCGAGTGCTTTGGATTACAAGCATTCTCCTGGAATGAATTATGCTCGTAATTCAAGGTTCCACTGTATATCTTTTCATGCAACAACACTGAAGAAATTACACTTTGCTACAATGTAAAGTAGTGAGTGTACAGCTTGTATAACAGTGTAAATTTGCTCTACACCCTCCGTATAACCAACATCCATTGTGAAACCATTACCAACAGAGTTTTCAAGAGGGCACCAGAGGGGGACACAAAAGTAGTGGAGACGCAAGAGAGGGTGCAGAGGGAGGAGGCGTCTTCACTCGAAAGAGAAGGAGAACATAGGTGAAAGTGGTATCATTAACCTCAGTACCAAAGAACTGTCTAAGGAGCAGCTGGTGACCCTCAATAAAGGTCTGAGATTCGCACCACCATGGAATCTCAATACATTTCAGACCTTTATTTTGTGTTTAAAGTAATTTGGTGCCGTGCGTTCAGGTAAAACCATTGGCAACAATTGGAAGCCAGCCTTTTTTATTTTATTTTTTAACTGTATTCTAATTTTTTACCACAAGATGGCGGCATACATATCTATATCTGCTGCTGTGTGATATGCAGCCGTGGGTCTATGGTCCAAGGAAGTTTTCCCTTTGACCTAGGATAGACTTGGTCCACCCGCTCATTGGACCTTATTGATTAGATTTTTTACCTGTATTCTCACTTTTTACCACAAGATGGCGGCATACATATCTACATCTGCTGCTGTGTGATATGCAGCCATGAGTCTATGGTCCAAGGAAGTTTTCCCTTTGACCTAGGATAGACTTGGTCCATCCCCTCATTGGACCTTTATTATTTAATTTTTTAACTGTATTTTATTTTTTTACCACAAGATGGCGACACACATATCTACATCTGCTGCTGTGTGATATGCAGCCATGAGTCTATGGTCCAAGGAAGTTTTCCCTTTGACCAGTGGCGGCTGGTGCTCAAAAATTTTGGGGGGCGCAAACAAACTGAAAAAAAAAATCAATTGCCGCCACTGTGCCCATTAAACGCAGCCACTGTGCCCAAACGCCACCAGTTTGCCCCCTCAAATACAGCCAGTTTGTTTCCATATACAGCCAGTGTGCCCCCATATACAGCCAGTGTGCCCCCATATATATATAGCCAGCGTGCCCCCATATACAGCCAGTTTGTCCCTATATACAGCCAGTTCCCCCCAAATGCAGCCAGTTCCCCCCCATATACAGCCAGTTCCCCCCAAATGCAGCCAGTTTGTCCCCCATATACAGCCAGTTCCCCCCAAATGCAGCCAGCGTGTCCCCCATATACAGCCAGTTCCCCCCAAATGCAGCCAGGTTGTCCCCCATATAAAGCCAGTTCCCCCCATATTCAGCCAGTTTGTCCCCCATATACAGCCAGTTCCCCCCATATTCAGCCAGTTTGTCCCCCATATTCAGCCAGTTCCCCCCATATTCAGCCAGTTTGTCCCCCATATTCAGCCAGTTTGTCCCCCATATTCAGCCAGTTTGTCCCCCAAATGCAGCCTGTCCCCCCCCCCAGCCCTGCACTTACCTTCCTCGGTCTGCGCCGTCCTCGATGTGTTCTTCCGCCCTCGATGTCGCTTCAGCCAATCAGGTTACCGGTAACCAGATCCGGTGAACCTGATTGGCTGAAACCTCCACACAGTCTTTTCCCAGGAACGCACCGCCGTGCGTACCTGGGAGGAGTTTTTGGAAGCCGAATACAGCGTGAGAGCTGTATTCGGAAAGCCTATCAGAGCCGCTGGCTCTGATAGGCACTTCCAAGTTACACCCACCGCCGGCCGCCGCAATAATTCATATGGCCGGCGCTCACCAGGAGGCCGGCCATATGTATAGTGGGCAGCGCGGCAGCGGTGACAATACACAGATTCATGCAATGCATGAATCTGTGTATTGTCTTTCAGTGGCGGTGCGGGAGCGAGAGGGGGCGGCGCTCCGGCGCCCTCTATGGACGCACCGCCACTGCCTTTGACCTAGGATAGACTTGGTCCACCCCCTCATTGGACCTTATTGATTAGATTTTTTAACTGTATTCTAACTTTTTACCACAAGATGGCGGCATACATATATATATATATCTGCTGCTGTGTGATATGCAGCCATGAGTCTATGGTCCAAGGAAGTTTTCCCTTTGACCTAGGATAGACTTGGTCCATCCCCTCACTGGACCTTTTTTATTTTATTTTTCAACTGTATTCTAACTTTTTACCACAAGATGGCAGCATACATATATATATATCTGCTGCTGTGTGATATGCAGCCCTGAGTCTATGGTCCAAGGAAGTTTTCCCTTTGACCTAGGATAGACTTGATCCATCCCTTAATTGGAGCGTTTTTATTTTATTTTTTAACTGTATTCTAACTTTTTACCACGATATGGCGGCATACATATCTATATCTGCTGCTATTTCATCTGCAGCTTTGAGTCTATGGTCCAAGGAAGTTTTCCCTTTGACCTAGGATAAGGTGACCAGATTTTTAAAATGAAATCCGGGGACATATTTTAGTTTTTTTTACTAGTAATGGCAGCAATCAGCGACTCTCTGTCCATCGCCGCCGCCGCCGCCCGCCTCACAGCCTGTCAAGTCTTACTTTCCGGGCCCGGCTACTACTGGGTGGGGAGCGGAGAAAGATCACTCCACCAGGGAAGGCAAGGAGATACGTAGGCAGGTGGCTGGCCGGGACTGAACCCAAGGCAGACGAGCATTTGAGCGGAGCTGAATGGGCATGCACCCGAAACTGTAGAAATATTCCCTCCGCTCCGACCAGCACATGATCATCAGAAAGGGCCACAGATAATGGAAAAAAATACACCCCCCTAAGCTAGTAGGAGCGGCAGAGCGGAGGGGTGTAATTAAGATTATTTTTTTAACTCTGCACTGACTGTCTTGGAAATTGCCCCAGCCCATTCCGGGGACAAAACCGGGGACAGACTTGGTCCGGGGACAGTGCCCTCAATCCGGGGACTGACCCCAGAAAACGGGGATGTCTGGTCACCCTAACCTAGGATAGACTTGGTCCATCCCCTTATTGGACGTTTTTTAAAGCGGAGTTCCACCCAAAATTGGAACTTCCGCTTAATCCACTCCTCGCCCCCTTACATGCCACATTTGGCATGTAATTTTTTTTGGGGGGGAGTGGGGGCTTCAGTAGGAGTGGGACTTCCTGTCCCACTTCCTTCTTCCGCCCAGGGCCCGCTTAGGCAACTCGTCATATCGCCTAATGCGGGCCCCTCCCTGTAAGCGATCACCAGGGACACGTAAGAGGTCCCAGGCGATCGCCTGTCCACTCAGATTGCGCAGCGCCGCTTGCGCATGCGCAGCGAGTGCCATAAGCTGTCACGGCCGGGTGCCCACAGTAGAAATGGAGGCGCCGGCGGAGAGAGTGGGAAGAGGAGCCAAGCTTTGTTCGGCTGAGTCGCTGGACAGTGGAACAGGTAAGTGTCTGTTTATTAAAAGCCAGCAGCTACACTTTTTGTAGCTGCTGACTTTTAATAAACATAAAAAAAGGCTGGAACTCCCCTTTAAGGGTTGATTAACCATAACCAATGGCAGGGCTTCCTCTCTCTGCCGATGGACTATATAGAACTACAGGGCAGGTGTGTGGGCGTACCCCTGATGATGTCATTTATGGCGAAACAATCGTTTGGGACACCACGCTTACACGCTCTCCGCATGTGCGATCTCTTCTACACATCTGTGTTGAGGATTTTTTCTACTTGTAAGGAAGTTCCTTGTTTTTACCTTGTTTTATGCGAATTGGAGACTCGGTGGAGTCAGATTACCTAAATACAGCATTCACATGTAGCATTGCACCTGTTTTATTTCACTGAATCTATTTAACCACTTCAGCCCGGACCATTTGGCTGCCAAAGACCAGGCCACTTTTTGCGATTTGGCACTGCGTCGCTTTAACTGACAATTGCGCGGTCATGCGACGTGGCTCCCAAACAAAATTGACGTCCTTTCTTTTCCCACAAATAGAGCTTTCTTTTGGTAGTATTTGATCACCTCTGTGGTTTTTATTTTTTGCACTATAAACAAAAATATAGCGCCAATTTTTAAAGAAATGCAATATTTTTTACTTTTTGCTATAATAAATATCCCCCAAAAATATGTGTGTCCTAGGGAGTGATTCTAACTGTGGGGGGGGATGGGCTACCAGTGACACGACATTGATCACTGCTCCCGATGACAGAGAGCTGTAGATCACTGTCCTGTCACTAGGCAGAACAGGGAAATGCCTTGTTTACATAGGCATCTCCCCGTTCTGCCGCTCCGTGACACGATCACGGGACACCGGCGGACATCGAGTCCGCGGGTCCCGTGGGCGCGGTCACGGAGCTTGCGGCGGGCGTGAACCCCCACGGCGGGTTTTTCAAAGCAACGTATAGGTACGTTGCTTTGCCCACACGAGCCATTCTGCCGACGTATAAGTGCGTTAGGCGGTCGGCAAGTGGTAAGTTATAAGGAAAGTCAAAATCCATATTTCTCCTTTTACATAAAGGTAAAGTTAATATAACCCAGCAGTTTTGTCAGTTGCGTCCAGCTAGAGAGATTTGCCTTGAATTTCAGTCCCATAGACAATTAGCCACCACCACAGAAATGAAGGGGAAATCCCATGTAGTCACCTGGATCAATAGAGTAAAGGTCCCCTCAATTTCTGTGCTGGATTTGGTGGCATAGTAAACAGGGCAATTGGTGGGTGAATCTCCCTAGTTGGAATACAGAGACAACATTAAAAACTGACATAGCAGTTACCAAAGAGTGAGTAATACTAATGCATTGTTAAAGCAGAACTTTACCCATAACAACTTGTTAAAAAATATGTTCTTTAGCAAGGAACATACATTCCACGTTAATAATTATGCTACCAAAATGAATGTGTGCTGTAAATTGCCCCCAGCATTGTTCCTGTTTCTTCTTGCTGGAGGCGGACATTTTGCTGAAGCCCAGAGCCCCTGAACAGCAGTAAATCATAAAGCAGAACTTAACCCATCAATTTAACGGCTTCAAAAAGCCGTTACATTCCTGGAATGCCGGGTTTGCTAACTGTTACATTTGCTTGTGTCCTTAACCAAACTGTCAAATCATCAAATGGCTGGTGTTATAGCGGATCACAGGTGCAGCATCATGGCAGTTGCAGATCTAACAGAAGCAGCTTCCTTGGCTGTAAAGTATAAGAGGGTTTATTTCTGTTTTAAGGCTGTCAGCAGATCCGCCTCTACAAATTTGGCAGTGCTTAAAAATAGAGAGCAACTGAGCATGTGCAGACCAGGATGAGAGTGTATTACTGGATTTTAGACAATATAGACACTTATTTTTTATTGTTTTACATATATGATGCAATGGAGACCTCTGATATGATGGGGGGGGGGGGCCTCTGATGTGATGGGGGACATCTGATGTGAAGGAGGGCCTCTGATGTGATGGGAGACCTCTGATGTGATGTGGGGACCTCTGGTGTGATGGGGCCTCTGATGTAATGGGTAACCTCTGATGTGATGGGGGGGCCTCTGTGATGGGGGCCTTTAAAGGGGAGCTGTGATGGGGGGTCTGTGGTGTGATGTGGGCCTCTGACATGATGGGGGACATCTGATGTGAAGGAGGGCCTCTGATGTGATGGGTGACCTCTGATGTGATGGGGGACCTCTAATGTTATGGGGGACCTCTGATGTGATGGGGGGCACCTCTGATGTGATTGGGGGCCTCTAAAGGGGGTGCTGTGATCGGGGGGTCTCTGGTGTGATGTGGGCCTCTGACATGATGGGGACATCTGATGTGAGGGAGGGACTCTGATGTATAGGTGATGCTCTGATGTGATGGGGGACTTCTCATGTTTCGGGGGGAGGGCTCTGATGTTAGGGGGGGCCTCTGATGTGATGGGGGACCTCTGATATGAAGTTAATTCCATCAAGATGGTTGTGTGCCTTATCCCAGGCTTTCTTTAGATTTTTTTCATTTTAGACTGTGGTGCCTCCAGGTTTTGCAGACTTTTAAAGGGTCCCACAGCTGAAAAAGGTTGAGCAATGCTGATCTAAGTTGGTAACTATTTCTGTAATCTAATATCTTGCAGCACCGCCTCCACCTCCAGATCTGATTCCTGTATGTCCGGCCTTCAATTCATCCATCTGTATCTATGCCAGGCCCGGTCCTTCCCGATGTCACAATGACAGCCAGTGTACCGACTCCAAGAAATGCTGCTGCGTCAACTGTGGTCTGGTGTGTGTGCCCCCGAACAGAGGTAAAGCTTTGTGAACCTTCTAATAACTATAACATAGGGAGCCATCACTGACCACCCACTCTGTTCTTTCCCGCAGTCAGAGCCGGCCGATGTCCAGACATAAAAGCCAAGTGCCGTCCAGAGCCCACCTATAACTGTACCAGTGACAGTGACTGTCCCGGGACAAAGAAGTGCTGCAACATATGTGGGAGGACCTGCTGGGACCCGGCACCAGGTATTGTGTAAATTGTTGCTCAACAGATATCAAAGGGGGGGAATTACTAAAACTGTCATGGTAGCCAATCAGCTTCTAGCTTCTAACTTCAGCTTGTTCACTTAAGCTTTGGCAATATAACCTGGAAGCTGATTGGTTTCTATGAAGAGCTGCACCAGATTTTCCTAGCTCCAGTTTTAGTAAATAACCCCCCAAGACTATCAAAGGTCTGCCTCAATTACTTCTAGTATTTTAACAACACGTTTTTCCGTTGATATTTGAAGAGATTGTTGGGTGTCAAAGTAATATCGGTGCTTGGGTTATCGCAAATATGAACACAGTGTTAGGAGTAAAAAGGCAGTTTATATTGGTTTTGAAATCAATTTTTTATTTATTTATTCATTTAATTAAAAGTATTAAAAAAATTATTAAAAGCCACTTTTAGTCAAGCATTTACAGCGGTTATTTTTAAGAGACTTTAAAAGACATGAATAATGCAGCCATCATATCTAACGATTGGTAAGCTGCAATTTAATAAATGATTGCTTTTGGGTTTATTATTACTACTTTAGGCATTTACAGTGGATATTTTTTAACGCTGCTTTTATTCAACCTACAGTGGACATTTAAAAAAAAAAAACACTTTTATTCATGTATTTACGGTAGACATTTTTTAATCCACTTTTATTCAAGCATTTCCAGTGGACATTTTATTAGAAGAAAAACAATTATTTTATTCAAGTAAGTGGATATTAACCACTTCAATACCAGGCATTTTCACCCCCTTCCTGCCCAAGCCAATTTTTAGTTTTCAGCGCTGTCACACTTTGAATGACAATTGCGAGGTCATGCAAGACTGTACCCAAATTTTTTAGGCTTATTTTCCCCAGAAATAGAACTTTCTTTTGGTGGTATTTGATCACCTCTGCGGTTCTTATTTTTTGCGCTATAAACAAAAGAAGAGCGATAAGTTTGGAAAAAACACAATATTTTTTACTTTTTGCTATAATAAATATCCCAATTTCTTTTATATTTTTTTAAACAATTTTTTTACTCAGTTTAGGCCGATACGTATTCTTCTACATATTTTTGGTAAAAAAAATCGCAATAAGCATATATTGATTGGTTTGCGCAAAAGTTATAGCGTCTACAAAATAGGGGATAGATTTATGGATTTTTTTTTTTTAATAGTAATGGTGGCGATTTGCGATTTTTTTTAATTTATTTTTTTATTTTTTTATCGTGACTGTGACATTGCGGCAGACATATCGGACACTTTTGACACTATTTTGGGACCATTTACAGAGATCAGTGCTATAAAAATGCATTGATTCCTGTATAAATGTGACTGGCAGGGAAGGGGTTAACACTAGGGGGCGATCAAGGGGTTAAATGGGTTTCCTAGGGAGTGATTCTAACTGTAGGGGGAGGGGACTCACAAGGGGAGGAGACCGATCGGTGTTCCTCTGAACAAGGAACACACCATCGGTCTCCTCTCACCTGACAGGACGTAGATCTATGTATTTACACACACAGATCTACGTCCCTGGCTCTGTTGCCGGTAATCGCGGGTGCCTGGCGGTCATCGTGGCCCCCGGGGACGTGCACTGGCTCCCGTGTGACGCAGCGGGTGCGCGCGCCCCCTAGACAGCCGGGAAGCCCAGGACGTCATATGACGGACGTCATATGACGGACGTCATATGACTATGGCTGGGATGCAAAGTGGTTAAAAAACAAATTCGTTTTTACATTGATTCTTTTTTTTATCATTTTTTTTAATTATTTTTTTGTGTATAGGGGTTGATTTACTAAAACTGGAGATCACAAAATCTGGTGCAGCTCTCCACGGTAGCCAATCGGCTTCTAATTTCAGCGTGTTCATTTAAGCTATGACAAAAAAACAACAACCTGGAAGCTGATTGGTTCCTATGCAAGGCTGCACCGGATTTTGCACTCTCTAGTTTTAGTAAATACACCCCCACTATGTTTGCTTTACAAATAAATATAAAATGCATGATCAAGGATTCCCAGAGTGCTATTTTTAATTCTTCCTGCAGAGCCGGTGGGGGTTTGTCCCAGAAATGATGGCGGTCAGTCCGGCTCCCTCCAATGTCATTCTGTAAAATGCAGCCGGGATTCAGACTGCAAGATGGGGGAGAAATGCTGTGCCTCCGGGGAAGGACAGTCATGCGTGAAGCCCTTTACAGGTAATAACCCCCAAACATGAAAGTTTACACCCAGTTTACTAATCTAGAACAAGTGCAATTATTTTTCATAACACTACTTTCAGATAAGGGGCTGTTATCTTCACTTTTCATGACTGGCACTTTGCCATAGACTTCTATTATATTCTGTCTGTTATGGCAATTAAAGATGGACTCACCTGGGCTCAGAGAAGGTGGACTGAATCATACTGGCTATCAGACTCAGGACATCTAGTGGTAGAAAACAAAGTACCGTGGGCATAGGTGTGTGCAGCCTATTGCATTAGGTTGTTCATCCCAAATGGTGGGTGTGTTAACAGTGGGAGGGGCTTAAATAAAACAAAAGCCTTCCTGTACCCATAAAATATGCTTTTGGTCTTCCCTCCCCCAGTAGAGTGCATTCACACTCATGCCCTTTGATTTACATACCTGCAGTTTTCATGTGGGTTAGCAGCACTCTGCCATAGACTTCTATTCTATTCAGCGTTTTTTCTGCGCTTTCTGAAAACAGAACCTATAAAGGCGGTTTTGGTGGGACATAATAGAAGTCTATGGCAAATCTAACCCAGACAAAAAACGCGGGTACACTGCGCTACACCCACGGTGTGGGAAAACTGCACAGCATTAGTCTGAAAGCCAAGCTGATTATTTATTATTAATGACCCCTGAGCTCTCCCCCACTTATTACTGATCACTGAACTCAGCCTCACTTACTACTGACCCCTGAACTCTGCCTCACTACTGACCCCTGAACTCTTCCTCACTTACCACTGACTCCTAAACTCTGCTTCACTTACTAATAATTCTCCCGCTCTACAAGACTCTGGTCCGGCCGCATCTAGAGTATGCTGTCCAGTTCTGGGCACCAGTCCTCAGGAAGGATGTACTGGAAATGGAGTGAGTACAAAGAAGGGCAACAAAGCTAATAAAGGGTCTGGAGGACATTAGTTATGAAGAAAGGTTGCGAGCACTGAACTTATTCTCTCTGGAGAAGAGATGCTTGAGAGGGGATATGATTTCAATTTACAAATACCGTACTGGTGACCCCACAATAGGGATAAAACTTTTTCACGGAAGGTAGTTTAACAAGACACGTGACCATTCATTAAAATTAGAAGAAAAGAGGTTTAACCTTAAACTATGTAGAGGGTTCTTTACTGTAAGAGTGGCAAGGATGTGGAATTCCCTTCCACAGGCGGTGGTCTCAGCGGGGGGGTATCGATGGTTTGAAGAAACTATTAGATGAGCACCTGAACGACCACAACATACAGGGATATACAAGGTAATACTGACATATAATCACACACATAGGTTGGACTTGATGGACTTGTGTCTTTTTTAAAATGTAACTACTGACCCCTGAACTCTCCCCACTTATTACTGACCCCTGAACGCTGCATCACTTAGTACTGACCCCTGAACTTTCCCCCACTTAGTATTGACCCCTGAACTTTCCCCCACTTATTACTGACCCCTGAACTCTGCCTCACTTACTAGTGACCCTTGAACTCTACCTCACTTACTGCTGACCCCTGAACTCCACCTCACTTACTAATGACCCCTGAACTCCACCTCACTTACTAATGACCCCTGAACTCTGCTTCACCTACTACTGACCCCTGAACTCTGCCTCACTTACTACTTACCTCTGAACTCTGGTTCACTTTCTACTGACCCCTGAGTCACTTCTGAGCATTGCGTCACATACTATAGGGAAAATCCGATTGCCTCTCGGGGGATCAGGGAGGAAATTTCTCCCCTGCTGTAGCAAATTGGATCATGCTCTGCTGGGGTTTTTCACCTTCCTCTGGATCAACTGTGGGTGAAGGATTGTGTATATGGGATTGTATGTGTAGCGGCCTCACCCCATCTCCTTTTGCTAGGGGTATGTCACATGACAGGGTGAGATGCGCTACGGCTCATGTCCTCCCCATAACTGTGGGTGAGGTGAAGGCCAGTATCAGTATCTTCCTCGGGCCTATGTGCATTAGTCTTAAAACTCAGTCCTGCTATGCTGGAATCTCCCTTGCTCCCATTAACCAGAGTCCATACACCGATGCAGGGTCCAACACTCGTTTATTATACTTCCACAACAAACAGTTCTTTCACAGCCGATTAGTTGCGACCCATAACATAGTGCAAACGGTGGGATGAGCAGGCCGAGGCACTATCCTGATTTCAATCTAAACCCCTGTGGTTTCACCAGGGGTTATAGCAACGTTGATTAGCATAGAACATAGAACTTGTGAGTCTCTACCAGCAACTCCATAGAACATAGATGGGAGTACCTTCGCTGCGCTGCGGCCCCTATCAGGGGAAGATGTCCCTCCAAGGGAGTTACCGAAGGCCCATCCGTCACTGGGTTGATGCTGCTCCGGGTCTCCGGACAGGTGACCTCCCCGGCCTCCTCACCTCAGATGCGGGTCCCCTCGCAAGGCGGCACCCTGAGATCACTTCGCCCTTGCGGGACCCAGTCGAAGTTACTGGGCCCCAGGCCTACGATCTAGTACCTCACCCCAGGCTGAAGGTGCCTGGGATGGACCCCAACTTCATTCCGGTCAGGCCTAGGGCGCCTGGGCCGGAACCTTGAACCGCCCGCACCCAGGCCTAAGGTGCCTGGGTGCGTGAAGAGAACTCCTCCAAGAAAGAACCTTGTGGCGAGGGCGTCTCCCCCTTTTATCTCCTCCCATCAACACCACGGCGGGTTCCCCGCCCCAGCCGTACCATCTCCGGAAAGGGACAAAAAGGGTAGCACTGTGGCAGTGATTCCACCCCGAGCCCGTAGGTACCCCGCCACCCACAGGCCAAGGTGAGTAATACACCACTCAATCCTCCACGAATTACAAAAAGGGGTCCAGAACCTTTCACAATTATACACCTGGGTCACACTACCCCCAGGTGTACCCCAACGAAATTTAAAGACCCCGCTACATACTCCCCCCTGTGATTTGACGCTGGTCCCCAGCGTCAGGTGCACACCCACGTCTCCCAAGGAGTGGTGACATGAAGCGAGCCCCAGAGGCTGTCCCTCAAAATTTTGAATACTGCGTGTGCCAAGACCTGCTCAAGGGGAAAGGGAACTATAAAACAATAAAACTCTTGTATAAAACATCTGTCATGTACACATATACAATCCCTCCCATCACTGTCTAAGAACCACCCCATACTCTGTAGTCTTGACCGACGAATCTCCTGCAGAAGGGAACAAAAAAAAACAACATCCTAACAATCTGTGTTAGCTTGGAATAAATAGGTCTATCAGCCGAGAGACCCATTCGCTCCAATAAGCAAAGTGATGTAAATGTAAAATTTCAAACAGTCGTTGCACAACACTGCCACCTGGTGACAGCGCTGCGGTAATGACACTTGGTGAGATCTTCATTCTTCCTGCTTTCCCTACACTGACTCTACCCCCAAAGTCTCTGCCTTTGGCACATGAAGAAAAGGGAGAAAAGAAAAAAAACAACAGCTCCCAAGTCTCCAGTGAGTAAAAGAAAATCCCAAATCAAAACAAAACTAGGGCACAGTTCTGAGTGTCTGGGAATGTTCCTTCCAGAGAGTTCGATAAGCAAACAAATAGGAGTTCTCTTCTCCTACAAATAGAATCTTGGATCTGGCAAAAACACGCGCTGACCACGCGCCGGAGTCTCCACGTGTATCTCCACATATGGCCAGACTCCTCCCACGACTTGCACGTTTTCGCGGGCTTCCCACAGTCCCCGCCCACGAATTGCGCAGTCATGGGGTGCCTCGTGGCGCAGTGCACTAAACACCCCCACATGTAGTTCGTCACACGGCTGGGCTTTTCCCTCTTCCCGCTCTTTCTGCATGGGCCTCTTCCGGTTTTTCAGAGAAATTTCCACGACTTCGAGCACAGGGACGCACTTTGGCCAATCACATGGCCGACCTGCTCGGACCTCCTCCAGGCAGCAAAGTCCAGACACAGCCATTTCAAGTTTCAAAGTCAACACACATTTTATCCCGGACTCGCGAGCCCCCACGTGTAGCGGCCTCACCCCATCTCCTTTTGCTAGGGGTATGTCACATGACAGGGTGAGATGCGCTACGGCCCATGTCCTCCCCATAACTGTGGGTGAGGTGAAGGCCAGTATCAGTATCTTCCTCGGGCCAATGTGCATTAGTCTTAAAACTCAGTCCTGCTATGCTGGAATCTCCCTTGCTTCCATTAACCAGAGTCCATACACCGATGCAGGGTCCAACACTTGTTTATTATATCTCCACAACAAACAGTTCTTTCACAGCCGATTAGTTGCGACCCATAACATAGTGCAAACGGTGGGATGAGCAGGCCGAGGCACTATCCTGATTTCAATCTAAACCCCTGTGCTTTGACCAGGGGTTATAGCAACGTTGATTAGCATAGAACATAGAACTTGTGATTCTCTACCAGCAACTCCATAGAACATAGATGGGAGTACCTTCGCTGCGTTGCGGCCCCTATCAGGGGAAGATGTCCCTCCAAGGGAGTTACCGAAGGCCCATCCGTCACCGGGTTGATACTGCTCCGGGTCTCCGGACGGGTGACCTCCCCGGCCTCCTCACCTCAGATGCGGGTCCCCTCGCAAGGCGGCACCCTGAGATCACTTCGCCCTTGCGGGACCCAGTCGAAGTTACTGGGCCCCAGGCCTATGACATAGTACCTCACTTTCATTCCGGTCAGGCCTAGGGCGCCTGGGCCGGAACCTTGAACCGCCCGCACCCAGGTCTAAGGTGCCTGGGTGCGTGAAGAGAACTCCTCCAAGAAAGAACCTCGTGGCGAGGGCGTCTCCCCCTTTTATCTCCTCCCATCAACACCACGGCGGGTTCCCCGCCCCAGCCGTACCATCTCCGGAAAGGGACAAAAAGGGTAGCACTGTCGCAGTGATTCCACTCCGAGCCCGTAGGTACCCCGCCACCCACAGGGCAAGGTGAGTAATACACCACTCAATCCTCCACGAATTACAAAAAGGGGTCCAGAACCTTTCACAATTATACACCTGGGTCACACTACTCCCAGGTGTACCCCAACTAAATTTAAAGACCCTGCTACATATGAATTATTTTTGATTTATTTTTTATTGGTTGAACTAGATGGACTTGTGTCTTTGTTTACCCTGTAACTATACCTAACTATGTAAAGGGGGGTATGAAAGGAACAGCCCGGGAAGCGAGGGTGAAAGGTTGGAGAGAGTGAGAGCACCAACCAGAGAGCTACTGGAGAGGAAGGTATGCTGTGCTGTGTCTCAAAAGAAAGAGCCGGTGGATCGAGTGTATGCTGAGCGCTGTTTTACCCTGAAACAGCCGGCTGGACTGAGCTATACCTTGTCGCACTATTGGCTACTCCAGTACCTGTCCAGGATTGCCAGTCTGTAAACTGAGTCCCCGCTATTGCCTTTTTGGGCCTGCTGGAGGAGCCACCGAGGTGAACCACCCCAAGATACTCATCACCCAACAAACAGATGAAGGGCCCCCAAAGGTCAACAAAAAGGGGGCCCTCCAACGCTTTGGCTGATCGCTACAGGAGGATTACAGATAGAGCGGTGAGAGTTTCTCAGACCCACAGTTAAGCTGAACCAGTAACAATATTATTAGTACTCACTTGAAGAGGCCTGCAGGATTAAATTACCACACCCCTTTGTCCTAGCAGTTTGTTGCTGCTGCTGAACTAAGACCAATGTGGCAAATATACCTGTTCATTCCATCTAATTAGCCGGCAGGAGATTTCCATTAAGGACTATATCCAGATAACTTCATCCTGAGGGCAGACTTGAACTTGACTTTTACGTTCAAGGTTTTTTATTTTAAGTCAAAGCCGAAATATGTGACAGTAGAGTGCCATCCAACATGACATAAGGCATAGGCATACGGAGCAAAATGGCAAAACATCCAACACGTGACAATAACATAAGAATCCTGATTTGGATACCTTACTTCAAAAACTAGAAAGAATGCATACAACGTGGCTTGTACTACCAGGAAATATATATAAAAAAAAAAAGAAGATCTTGAAAATATTGTTGTGCATTAAAAGACTCAATAGGCACCAGAAGTTTCACCAAAGTGAACTTGCAAACCATAAGCACAGGTAAATGTCAAAGAAAGTAAAAGTAAAAAAAACGAAAGGAAAGTAAAAAAGAGAAAGGGAAAGGGAGTATCCTGAAAACAAAAGGGGTGTCTAGGCCAGAGAGGGAGATGGAGAAGGAGAGGAGCCCGGGGACTTTACCGTGCCGGCAGTCAGAGATAAGGTTATATGTACTGTGGATACATCTCCGAAAGTTCCCAAATCTGTTTAAAAAAGTTCTGCTGGTCACTAATGCCACGTACACACGATCGGAAAATCCGACAAGAAAACCGTGGATTTTTTTCCAACGGAATCTTGTCTCAAACTTGTGTTGCATACACACAGTCACACCAAATTCCGACCGTCAATAACGCGGTGACGTACAACACTACAACGAGCCGAGAAAAATGAAGTTCAATGCTTCCGAGCATGCGTCGACTGGCTTCAGAGCATGCATGGTTTTTGGTGTGTCGGAATTGCTTACAGACGATTGGAATTTCCTCCAAGAACTTTTCTTGTCGGAAAATTTAAGAAACCAGCTCTCAAATTTTTCTTGGCAGAGATTCCGACAGAAAAATTCCGATGGAGCCTACACACGGTCGGAATTTCCAACCAAAAGCTCACATCGAAATTTTCTTGTCGGAATTTCCAATCGTGTGTACGCGGCATAATAATACTAGCAACCTTTTTTTTATATATAATCTTTATTTGTATAAGAATTTACATTCTTTGACAGAATAATCAAAAACAAAGAAGGACAAAGCAAAAATGCGAGATATATAACAAAGCCACGAGCAATTCAAGACAATAGATAATAGTACAAAACTGACTCGACTATATCGAGGGGGGGAATAGAAAATGTGCCCCCTCGCCCTCCTAAGCTACTTTACAAGTATGTCTGCAGATTGGGGTCATGTAATCCCGATTGTGATATTGTTACTGTATCTTATACTTGGTACCTAGTATAATACTTCGTATTTTTGCTGTCGTGTGCTACTTGTTTTGACATGTATGTTTATTTTTTATACGCCTAATAACCTTTTTATGGAAAAAAAAAAAAAGGTGAAAAAAAAAAAATAGTACAAAACCGTCCAATCGTGTATCCATGCAGTTTACAGGAGATTGGGCCCGAATGGCCATCCAACAAAGAGGTACAAGGGATGGAGGCGTCTACATCGTGGTCATGGGAACATATGAATTATAACACTATTAAGTTGTCCCCAATCCCTCTATGAGATTCAAGTGGTATTTGGGGGCAGACACCACCGAGTCGGACAGGTAGGCAAAGTCAGGCGGTCAAAACATTGAAGAAAGGCCGATTTCTAAGATCGGAACTACAAAACAACAATAGCAAAGAAAGAAACAGAGAAAAAGAAAAGTGCACTTCAGATCAGGAGTTATCCTGACGATTGTTCTCCCCTTGTTGGGGTGGAGTCCCTTGGCTGTGTATCTGCCTCAATCCCGTCTACATAGTGAATCCATGTGGCCCATATGCCATACCATTTGTCCTTACATTTCGCCATCCATTCCTCCGCAGCCTTAATATTATTCGCTAACCGGATCCAGTCCGATCGGTTTGGGATTTGGCTACTTTTCCAGTAAACGGGAATCAGTCTCCTAGCCACATTCAAAAGATGAGGCAATACCGACTTTCTGTATAGGCTGAGAGGAATGGTGG
Source organism: Rana muscosa (assembly GCA_029206835.1). Lineage (NCBI taxonomy): Eukaryota > Metazoa > Chordata > Amphibia > Anura > Ranidae > Rana > Rana muscosa. The sequence goes on from JARGYO010000094.1 coordinate 63,981,295, forward strand.
GGACGTGTGCAGGAGAAAGCCCATCGGAGAGTCAGGGAGGTCTATGTACAATATACAGTTAATCTGGGTTCTGATGTCCTGCCAAAAGGGGCGTAACTTAGGGCAGTCCCACCAGACATGCAGAAAGGAGCCCTTATGGCCACATTCCCGCCAGCAGGCGTCCGAGGACGTCGGGTAAATTTGTTTAAGCTTAGTGGGGACCCTGTACCACCTAGTCAATACTTTAAAACCGTTCTCCTGCATTTTTGCGTCAACTACTAGCAACCTTTTCATAGATCATAATACACTACATTTTATGTTTCAGCCATCTAAAGGACACTGATAGTTTCTTCCTTGCTCCCGCTATATTGATCTTAGCCGCTAGCAGAACAAAGCAAACCAGATGTTTCAGTGGACAGGGCCACCCGCCGGGCGGCAAGTCATTAAGCAGAGCCAGACTGGGCTGTTGTTCAGTAGACAACCCCTTCAATTTTTGGAGAATCAAAAACACCCTATTCCAGAAATTCCAAAATTGGGACATTCCCGCCATATATGAAGCATAGAATAGAACCTCACAACTTGCATGTACTTGACTTTAAATTCCTAACCTTAGTCCTAAACCTAGTCCCCTTGGGACAGCTCTCAAGTGACTTAGCCTTGTCTTTGTTTAGTACTTATTGAAGTTTTTGGTGACAGTACATCTCAAGAGGAGAGCTACAGTTTATGCTGTTGGGATCACAGTATACAGTGGAGTTTAGAAACAGTGCAAGGGACTCAGGTTGTGTATCTATTATTGTGTTCCATGTTGGTTGACTTTAACTTCCCAATACAATCTGCTATTTTCCATAGAGTTGTAAGTCCAATTCTTGTGTGCTCATTACACAGAAAGATATATTGGTGGAGTCCTCACATACGGCTGGAACAGAAGCAGAGGACCCAAATTAACTAGTGGCTTCTGCAGGGGTAGGGCTACATTCTTCCCACTGTCCACGAATGTAAGTGTAGCGCCCTGCTCCTGATGACCAGGCGCTATGTTAAATTTAGTGGGTGTCTGAGCTGGTAGTTAGCTCAGACTCTGTAAATAATTAAGGCTAAATCAGCCTCTGTTCCAGCTATGGCTGTGTTGGGAGACTTCCCACTGTTTGCCTGTAGGTGGCGTTTGCTGATGCTGCACCCCACATTGCTGTTATACCCCTCATTTTTGTGATCACTTTTATATTTGTCTATTTGATTGTAAGACAAATTTTTATTCCAATAAACCATTTCATTGGTTTTATTGACCTGCACCATCTGGAGTATTTTCTTTTCTCCCACCCTTGTGTTTACTTTGGACTGGTACGGAGCCTGTATGATTGGAGGCATCTCCATCGTTTGAGTTGTCCATCGAACCACACCGTTTGAGATGGTCTGAGGCATTCAGGATATCCAGTTCCATCTTTTTGGTCACGGTGACCACCAAGCCCGATTGATCCACTGTCGTATGACAGGTGGGTCCAACATCTGTGGTAAGAGTACCCAACTGCATCATTTGTGCCTTGTATTGTGAGTCCCACCATCCTATTGGGGTTCTTCCGTCAATCCATGCTGTGGTGGTGTTGTCCATAAGAAGACACCCATCCGAATTGCACATACATCGTTTGGACTTTTTTTGTTTGTCTATTACAGTTTTGTGTAGCCCGCAGGGGTTACACTCTTATGACTCCTACGGAGGACAGTTTCAATGTGAGGCTGCCCATTGGAGTAGATTTTTCATGAACTTTATTCACATATTTGTTTTTCCAGCACACATTGCACTTTAGATATAAGTTATTCATGTTTGTAGTTGCTTTCAGTAGCAATTTTTTATATTTTATAGCGCTGAACTATTTGTTTTTTATCTGTAGGTGGCGTTACCACCCCAGGCCAATGTGGAAGACTAACAGGTCAAAGTGCATTGGGTGCCTTTCCCCGGGAACAGTTCAGTGGGAGTGGTCTACCCACTGAGCATGCTGGGTAAGGGTACTTAAGGGGCAGACGCCATTATTCTGGGCTCTTCTTCGCCTCGTGGCCCTCCTGGCTCGAGGCATGTGTTACTGAAAATTCAGCCATGGAGGCACATTGGTCCGAGGCTGTAGCTATGCCAGGTAGGCCTAGTTGGCTTGACTGGGGCCTACACTTGAAGGTGATCCTGTGCTGTCCGTCCTGAGGGAGGAAGCCGCTCAATGGAGGAAACCAGGGGAGGACCTGTCCTGGAGAGGAACGAGCGGAAGGCCGGTATCTTGCGGAAGGCCTGGGGACCTTATTGAGGGATGCACCATAGCTAAAGTAACCTTGCAGTCTGCCGGGTTGGCTTAAAGGCTCTTAGACTGTAAGGCTGGATATGCGGGTACTAAAATCCTGTGGCAGAGGATAACTGAATGGTTCAACATAACCATCAAAAAGGTCTGTGGCAGAGACTGTTCTCTCTTATTTGTTCGTGCATCATTCCGGCTGCTAGGCCAAGTGAGAGGGGCCTATCCGGGTGAGCAATACTCCACTCAAAGGAGTGGTGAGTGAGACTTTGTAATATAGGAGTTTTCCCCAGTGATCTGCTGTGTGTGTGCCTGAACCTTCCCCTAACCCTCCATCCCTCTTCCTATACAAGTTTGTTTGGAAAATAAAGCCTGAAGAAAAGGGTTCATTACTTGTGTGGACATTGAAGTTACTGTAGACTCTCAACACCTAGACAACGAATACTGAAGTAACGTGCAAGGCCCAAAATCTGAACCAGCAGCTCCTACGGGGGTGTGCTACATAAGGGACATTCTTTCCACTGGCCTCTGATGAAATGGTTTAATCAAGACCTGAAAATTATTTTTGGGGCTCCTCTATGGAAAAAAGGTTGAGAAAAACTTTGGCATGTTTGGACAATCTCAGTACTAACCTATCCTGTGCATCAGATTTAATCTATTCTGAATCTTTAATTATCCCTCAGTACATTGGGATAAAAACCGTACAGTATGTAATTTTGTCAAAACGCATTGGAGTCAAGGTTGAAACTATTTTTTTATGGTGGTTTTTAAGGGTGCAAAGGGTTTTGAGTGGCTACTGGGCTTTATGGAAGTTTTTTTTTTTCCCATCAAGCAAATGTTGACAATAATGCCGCGTACACACGATCAATTTTTTCGACGGTGAAAACACCGTCGAGAAAATCGACGTGAAAAACGAGGAACAGCTTGTTCCCCCCACACACGGCCGTTTTTAAATGTCATTTTTTTTTTTTGGTCGAAAAAAACGACTGTGTGTGGGCTCCGCGGCAGTGTTTCCCTATGGGAAACACTGCCGCGGAAAACATGTCGAAAAAAACGACGAGAAAAATTAGAACATGTTCTAATTTTTCTCGTCGTTTTTAATGCCGTTTTTCTCGTCGAAAAAAACGGCAGAAAGCCCACAGACGATCGTTTTGTAAAAACGGCCGTGTGTACGCGGCATTAGGCTAGGTGAATCATTTCACTGTAAAGTTAAGTTTGGAAAAATCATCTGCTCATGCCTAATGCTGCGTACACACAATCGGAAATTCCGACAACAAAACAGTGGATTTTTTTCTGACGGAATGTTGGCTCCAATTTGTGTTGCATACACACGGTCACACAAATGTTGTCGGAAATTGCGAACGTCAAGAACGCGGTGACGTACAAGACATACGACGAGCCGAGATCAATGAAGTTCAATAGGCAGTTTGGCTCTTATGCTTGATTCTGAGCATGCGTGTTTTTTTTTTTTTTACAGACGATCGGAGTTTCCGATAGGAACTTTTTCCATCGGAAAAATAGAGAACCTGCTCTCAATCTTTTTGTTGTCGGAAATTCCGACAGTAAATGTCCGATGGGGCCTAAACACGGTCGGAATTTCCGACCAAAAGCTCCCATCGAACATTTCCCATCGAGCGTGTGAATCATTTCACTGTAAAGTTAAGTTTGGAAAAATCATCTGCTCATGCCTAATGGTTCTCTATATTGTCCAAATATCTTTAATGTGTGCCGTTAGCCAGAGTATAAATATACCTACCTGTTCCTATGACACATTAGACTCAATTCACTGGTGAAAAACACCAGGATAAGGATCCATATTTCCATAAAAGTGACAGTTATTTTTATCCAGTCCAAAGAGATTTGAAAATAACAGCCACTTACCTGAGCTACAGATCTTTATCCTTATGTAAAGCTTCATGAATACTGTCCAGTGATCGTTGGGTACAACATTGCTGACTTTCTCTGTCCTCTCTCCACAGTCAGACCTGGAAAATGTCCATCGCCCATTAAAATCTTTTGTAAGAGGGATGATTATACCTGCAAAAGTGATGATGATTGCTCTGGAGAGCAGAAGTGTTGTAATATCTGTGGTAGGAACTGCTGGAACCCAGAACCAGGTATCACTAGAACTTATGCTACTAGAAGCTTCAGCTTTGCTTTTTCTTTTGTCACTTCCTTGTCTGTAACCTGCTTATTTGCTCCATCATGTTTTTCACATTCTATCTTCTCTCAGCAGTCAGAGCCGGCCGATGTCCAGACATAAAAGCCAAGTGCCACCCAGTGCCCACCTATAACTGTACCAGTGACAGTGACTGTACTGGGAAAAAGAAGTGCTGCAACATATGTGGGAGGACCTGCTGGGACCCGGCACCAGGTACCCCCTATTGTGTAAATTGTGGCCTAACAGATATCAAAGAGGATCAAAGGCCTGCCTCAATTAATTATCCTAGTATTTTAGCACCACGTTTTTCCACTGATATTTGAATAGATTGTTGGTGTCAAAGTAATATCGATACTTGGGTTATGGCGTGTATGAAAACAGTTATGTATGAGTTAGAGGTTAAAGGGAATCTCTAATGGCTTGGGGGTCAATTTATTTAGTTAAATAATTAAAAAACACTTCCATTCACGCTATTACTGTGGTTAAAAAAAATTAACCGCTTCAGCTCCAGAAGGTTTTACCCCCTTAATGACTAGGCCATTTTTTTGCTATTCAGCACTGTGCTACTTTAACCACTTCCCGCCCGGTCAATAGGAGATTGACGTCCGGGAAGTGGTTGTGTTATCCTGACTGGACGTCTATTGACATCCTGCAGGATAACAGCCGCTGCACGCCCGGGAAGGCGCGCATCGCGGCGATCTGTGGAGCGGTGTGTCAGTCTGACCCACCGCTACACTGATCTCGGTAAAGAGCCTCCGGCGGAGGCTTTTTACCACGTGATCAGCCGTGTCCAATCACGGCTGATCACGATGTAAATAGGAAGAGCCGTTGATCGGCTCTTCCTCACTCGCGTCTGACAGACACGGGTAGAGGAGAGCCGATTGACGGCTCTCCTGACAGGGGGGGTTCACGCTGATTGTTTATCAGCGCAGCCCCCCCTCGGATGCCCACACTAGACCACCAGGATGCCGCCCAGGACCACCAGGGAAGCACCTAACATGTGGATGGCCAGGTAAGTCCCCAATGGCCATCCACATGTATAAAAATATGCACAACATATGCCAATCAGTGCCCACAAATGGGCACTGACTGGCACCATCTTGGCACAATTTTTTGGTGATGCCCAGCAATGCCACCCACCAGTGTCATCAGTGGCACCCACCAGTGTCCATCAGTGCCACCTATCAGTGCCCATCCATGCCCATCCGTGCCCACCTATCAGTGCCCTTCCATGCCACCTATTAGTGCTACCCATAAGTACCCATCAGTGCCACCCATCAGTGCCGCCTATGAGTGCCTATCAGTGCCGCCTATGAGTGCCCATCAGTGCCGCATACCAGTGCCACCTATCAGTGCCCATCAGTGCCGCCTATCAGTGCCCATCATTAGTGCTCATCAGTGCCACCTCATTGGTGCCACCTCATCGGTGCCCATCAGTGCTGCCCTATCAGTGCCCATCAGTGCAGCCATATCAGTGCCCGTCATTGAAGAAGAAAACATACTTATTTACAAAAAATATTTACAGAAACAAAGAAAAACATATTTTTTTTCAAAATTTTCGCTCTTTTTTTATTTGTTGTGCAAAAAATTAAAATCGCAGAGGCGATCAAATACCACCGAAAGAAAGCTCTATTTGTGGGAACAAAATGACAAAAAATTTGTTTGGGTACAGTGTAGCATGACCGCGCAATTGTCATTCAAATTAGGACAGCGCTGAAAGCTGAAAATTGGCTTGGGCAGGAAGGTGTATAAGTGCCTGGTATTGAAGTGGTTAGCTGGTAATTGGGGGGTCATGCAATGCTGTATCCAAATATAATTTGTATTATGTTATTTTTTAATCTTTGTTACCTGCATTAATCCCTTCAGATCTGCTTTGCCGGGAGGCCGTCAATAGACGTCCTCCCCTTTGTAGGCTCCCCTTTGCACGCCCCCTGCAAGGTGCGCGCGCGCGCACTGTAACCAGCCTGTTAGTGAGACTCGGGTGATCACAGATCCGAGTAAGGGGCCCATCCCGGCCCCTTACCACGTGATCAGCTGTCAGCCAATGACAGCTGATCACATGATTTAAACAAAAGCTCGGTAATCCTTTTTTTTTCTCTCCTCACGCTGAAATCGGGAGGAGAAAAAAAACGATTACTGGCTTATGTGCAAGGGAGAGGCACATCTGCCTCATCTGTGCCCACCATTACTGCCTGCCAGTGCCACCTGCTAGTGCCCACAGTGCCCACGAGTGCCACCTATCAATGCCCATGAGTGCCACCTATCAATGCCACCAGTGGTGCCAATCAGTGCCACCTAGCAGTGCTGCCTATCGGTGTAACATACCAGTGCTGATCAGTGCCCATCACTGCCACCCATCAGTGCCCATCACTGCCACCCATCAGTGCCACCTATTAGTGCCACTTCTCAGTGCCCACCAGTGCTGCCTTATCTGTGCCCACCAGTGCCGCCTTATCTGTGCCCATCAGTGCAGCCCATCAGTGCAGCCCACCGTTGCCCATCAGTGCAGCCTCATCAGCGTACATCAATGAAGAAGAAAAATTACCTGTTGGCAAAATTTTATAACAAAATATTAAAAAAATATTTTAAAAAATTGGTCTTTTTAAAAAAAAATTAACAAAAAAGAAAAACTGCAAAGGTGATTAAATACCACCAAAAGAAAGCTCTATTTGTGGGCAAAAAATTATAAAAAAGTAATTTGGTTACAGCATTGTATGACCGCGCAATTGTCATTCAAAGTGCATCAGCGCTGAAAGCTGAAAATTGGTCTGGGCAGGAGGGGGGGTTTAAGTGCCCAGTAAGCAAGTGGTTAAGGTAAAAAAAAAAAAAAACTCAATTTGCTCTTCCTTCAAACCCACTCACCAAAATACTACAGTACCTGGCTTCTCTCTTGATCCTGCACTGTGCCTGTCTGCAGCCCCCCTCTCTTCTCATAGGCAGTAGTGGGAGCCATTGGCTCTTGCTGCTGCCAGTCAAATTCGGTGAGGAGGGATTGGGGGGGGGGTGTGATTGAGCCGCACTGTGTGTGTCTATGGGCCCGGCTTGCTAGGGGGGCAAACTCCGAAGAGAAGGAGTGGACAGCGATGGCGGGGGACTCCAGAAGACGAGGTAAGGGGCCACTCTGTGCAATAATCTTGCAAAGAGCAGGTAAGTCTAAACCTTTTATTTTAGGTAAAAACCTATGAGCCTTTTGTATGACCCCCCCAGCAACAAAAGATACACCCCAACAACAATAGACCCCCCCAGCAACAATCAATCCTCCTTGGCAACAATAGACTTCCCCCAGCAACAAAAGATACACCCCAACAATAATAGACCCCCCCAGCAACAATCAATCCTCCTTGGCAACAATAGACCCCCCAGCAACAAAAGATATACTGCAATAACAATAGACCCCCCAGCAACAAAAGATATACTGCAACAACAATAGACCCCCAGCAACAGCAGATCCTTCCCAGCCACAAGCAGACCGCTTCATCAACAATAGATCCTCCCCAGCAATAATTGACCCCTGCCAGCAACAATAGATCCACCATCAGTCAGCAACAATAGACAGCCACCCCAGCAACAAAGGATACACCACAACAACAATAGATTTTCCCCAGAAACAACAGACCCCTGCCAGCAACAACAGATCCCCCATCAATCAGCAACAATAGACCCCCTCCCCAGAAACAAAAGATACACCAAAATAACAATAGATTCTCCCCAGCAATAATAGTCCCCTGCCAGCAAAAATATATCTATCCCCCATCTGCCAGCTACAATAGACCCCAACCCCAGCAACAAAGGATACACCACAACAACAATAGATTTTCCCCAGCAACAACAGACCCCTCCATCAACATACTAATTAGTATAAAATGATTCACATATTCATTAATGTTCTTTAATAAATCCAAATTTATTGATGCTCCATAAAAGACAGGTAGGTACAGCCAGGGCTGTTATAAGGCCGTACAGCCAGTCCTCCTGTACTGGGCCCGAGCCCCATCAGTTCAGAAGGGGGTCCAGGTACCTTCTGAGTAGGAGTGCCGGCTGTACTGTCTTACTGCAGACACTGATCCTCTTCTGTCTCCCCCCTGCAACTCTGCCGACTTCTCTTCTGCTCCCTCTCTCCAGCTGTGCTGCAGGGGGATCAGTTCTAGCATCCCCATCCCCCTGATTTCCTGGCCCCGTAGGCGCCCCTTTTCCCTGCAGCTTTGCCAGCTTCCCTCCTCTCCTCTCCCACCAGCAGCTGCTGCAGACATACAAGGTGTCAGAATGGAGAGCAGGGGAAGGGGCTGGTAAATATGTCATATAATAATAATTTTACTGTATCATTTGATATTATTTGGGGGGGGGGGGCGGGTTGCTGTCAGGTAGGGCTGGGAAAAAAATCGATTTTAATCTTGAATCGAGTTTTGAGCTCAAATCGATTCAGTTTTGAAGAAAATCGATTTTTTTAGATTGTTTTTTTTTTTTTTTGATAAAAAAAAAAAAAAAAAAATGTTCCCTTCAAAGTTTCCATAGCAGGACTGCAGGGGGCGTATCCAGAATGGCACTGGGCAGCGTTACCCCAATTACATCTACTCGCTGCAGCCGCCGTCTGCCTACCTGATCAGCGTGTCATGCAGACAGACGGCGGCCATTGCAGTGTTCAAAAGCCGCGCCTCCCGAGTCCTCGTCGTCTGTGATAGGCGGAACACTCAATTTCACAGCAGGCAGTATTCAGCCTATCACGGACATCCTCTCATCCTCGTCTGTGTTATGAGGATGACCATGATAGGCAGAACACTGAATGCTGGGAAATTGAGTGTTCCGCCTATCACAGACGAGGAGGAGGCGCGGCTTTTGAATACTGGAATGGCCACCGGTGTAGCAGTAAAATCCGTATACCATGAAAATCTGCATCAGGTACGGGCACAGTGATTGAAGTATGGGCACAGTGAGACACGGGCACAGTGAGGCACGGGCACAGTGAGGCATGGACACAGTTCAATTCAACTAAGAGTAACCTCAGGATTTTTTGTTGTTTTATTAGCTAAATCCAAATACAGTATTAATAATTTGGATGTTTAACAATCTTTGTTGCACACTGCAAAAAACAACAAAAGGTCACAAGCGCTAAATTGGTGGATAAATTAAAAAATATAATGGATGATAATAATAAGAAAAAAAATCCCAAATATTTTGGGAAGTACAAAGTATCCAAAAGGGGGAAAAAACAGGATCCAGCGCAGCAAGAAAAAATCCGTACCCAGAAGTACAAAATACACAACATGCACACAATATAATCCAGCGCTCATGGAACATACATTATTAACTATTGAAAACTCTTGAAGAATTGATAAAAAAGCTTAGTCCATTTATCACAATAAAGAGAGGGATCCAATCCCAAATGTGCAGAGGGCAAATGAATCTTAACTCTCCAGTTGCCAGTGGTGACAAACTTGTTAAACTTGCAGTGACATCCGTGGAGCAAGGAGGGGTTAAAAAAGTCAAAACAAAGCCTGTGGCATGATCTCCGTGTGAGAACAGTACCTTGAATGATGGACAACAGGCAGACCAGCGTGTGGAGGGCCCTCCAACCCAAAAGGATGCAGAGCCAGGATCGCAGCAAGGCTGGGACAGAAGGAATCGCACACAGAGTTTCAAGAGTTTTCAATAGTTAATAATGTATGTTCCATGAGCGCTGGATTATATTGTGTGTTTGTTGCACACTGACTTTGCAGTTAGAGAAAGGGTTTGCCTTTGCAATTTTGTTTGTTGATGCACTTTAACCACTTGACAACTGGGCACTTAAACCCCCTTAATAACCAGACCAATTTTCAGCTTTCGGTGCTCTCACATTTTGAATGACAATTACTCAGTCATACAACACTGTACCCATATGAATTTTTTGTCCTTTTTTTCACACAAATAGAGCTTTCTTTTGGTGGTATTTAATCACTGTTGGGTTTTTTATTTTTTGCGCTATGATGCCGCGTACACACGATCATTTTTCCCGTCGGGAAAAATGAAATTTTTTTTTTTTGCCGAGAAAAACGATCGTCTGTGGGCTTTATGCCGTTTTTCTCGTTGAGAAAAACGGCAGGAAAAACGACGAGAAAAATTAGAACATGTTCTAAATTTTCTCATCGTTTTTTCCATCATTTTTTTCCGCTGCAGTTTTCCCATAGGGAGACACTGCTGCGGAGCCCACAGACGGTCGTTTTTCTCGTCAAAGAAAAAAATGACGGGAAAAACGGTCGTGTGTGGGGGAACATGCCGTTCCCTCGTTTTTCATTTTTTTTCACCGCCGTGAATCACGATCGTGTGTACGCGGCATAAGAGAAAAAAGACTGAAAATTTTGTAAAAAAATGATTTTTTTTCGTTTCTGTTATAAAATTTTGCAAATTACTATTTTTTCTTCATAAATTTTGGCCAAAATTTATACTGCTACATATCTTTGGTAAAAATAAGTACAAATTGGTGCATATTATTTGGTCTTTGTGAAAGTTATAGAGTCCACAAGCTATGGTGCCAATATCTGAAAATTGATCACACCTGAAGTACTGACGGCCAATCTCATTTCTTGAGACCCTAACATGCCAGAAAAGTACAAATACCCCCCAAATGACCCCTTTTTGGAAAGAAGACATTCCAAGGTATTCAGAAAGAGGCATTGTGAGTTTTTTGAAGTTGTCATTTTTTCCCACAATTCTTTGCAAAATCAAGATTTTTTTTTTCTCTTTCTTTTTTTTTCACAAAATTGTCATATTAGTAGGTTATTTCTCACACACAGCATATGCATTCCACAAATTACACCCCAAAACACATTCTGCTATTCCTCCCGAGTATGGCGATACCACATGTGTGAGACTTTTACACAGCGTGGCCACATACAGAGGCCCAACATGCAGGGAGCACCTTCAGGCGTTCTGGAGCACCCAGGCCAATTCTGACATTTCTCTCCTACATGTAAAAATCATCATTTGTTTGCTAGAAAATTACATAGAACCCCAAAACATTATATATGTTTTTTTAGCAAAGACCTTAGAGAATATAATGGTGGTTGTTGCAACTTTTTATCTCGCACGATATTTGCGCAGCAATTTTTTTAACGCGTTTTTTACGGAAAAAAAATGATTTGTGCTTAAAAAAACAGTAAAGTTAGCCCAATGTTTTTGCATAATGTGAAAGATGAAGTTACGCCGAGTAAATAGATACCTAACATGTCACCCTTAAAAATTGCACACACTCGTGGAATGGCGCCAAACTTCGCTACTTAAAAAAATCCCCATAGGCGACGCTTTAAATATTTTTACTGGTTACATGATTTTAGTTACAGAGGAGGTCTAGGGCCAAAATGATTGCTCTCGCTCTAACGTTCGCAGAGATACCTCACATGTGTGGTTTGAAAACCGTTTTCATATGTGGGCGGGACTTACGTATGCGTTCGCTTCTGTATGCGAGCTCACGGGGACAGGGGCGCTTTAAAAAATATATATATTTTTTTATTGTTCATTTTACTTTATTTATTTTAGTTTGACATGTTTTTCCGCCCCAAAAATTTTTTTGATCACTTTTATACCTATTACAAGGAACGTAAACATCCCTTGTAATAGGAATATGGCATGACAGGTCCTCTTTACAGTGAGATATGAGGTCAATAAGACCCCACATCTCACCTCTAGGCTGGGAAGCCTGAAAAAAAACCAAAAAAAAAACAACAATCCTGGCTTTGATCGTAGCGGTGAGTCGGTAGAAGCACCGGAGGGCGGCGGGGGGGGGGGGACATCCCCTCTCGCCTCCCGTAAGAATGATCAAGCAGCGGAACAGCCGCTATGATTGTTCTTATGGTGTAGGGAATCGCCGGCTGGAAAAGCTAATATCTGAATGATGCCTGTAGCTGCACCCATCATTCAGATATCCCCGTACAAAGTCAAGGACGTCATATGACGGCCGGCGGGCGGGAAGTGGGCATTGCGGAGTATTGCCGGGCATTGCAGGGCATTGCGGAGTATTGCGGACTATGGCAGGGTATTGCAGAGTATGGCAGGGTATTGCACGGGGTATTGCACAGGGTATTGCAGAGTATTGTGCAGGGTATTGCAGAGTATTGTGCAGGGTATTGCAGAGTATTGCGCAGGGTATTTCAGAGTATTGCACAGGGTATTGCAGAGTATTGCGCAGGGTATTGCAGAGTATTGCGCAGGGTATTGCAGAGTATTGCGCAGGGTATTGCAGAGTATTGCGCAGGGTATTGCAGAGTATTGTGCAGGGTATTGCAGAGTATTGCGCAGGGTATTGCAGAGTATTGCGCAGGGTATTGCAGAGTATTGCGCAGGGTATTGCAGAGTATTTTGCAGAGTATTGCGCAGGGTATTGCAGAGTATTGCACAGGGTATTGCAGAGTATTGCGCAGGGTATTGCAGAGTATTGCGCAGGGTATTGCAGAGTATTGCGCAGGGTATTGCAGAGTATTTTGCAGAGTATTGCGCAGGGTATTGCAGAGTATTGCGCAGGGTATTGCAGAGTATTGCGCAGGGTATTGCAGAGTATTTTGCAGGGTATTGCAGAGTATTTTGCAGGGTATTGCAGAGTATTGCGCAGGGTATTGCAGGGTATTGCAGAGTATTGCGCAGGGTATTGCAGAGTATTGCGCAGGGTATTGCAGAGTATTGCGCAGGGTATTGCAGAGTATTGCGCAGGGTATTGCAGAGTATTGCGCAGGGTATTGCAGAGTATTGCGCAGGGTATTGCAGAGTATTGTGCAGGGTATTGCAGAGTATTGTGCAGGGTATTGCAGAGTATTTTTCAGAGTATTGCGCAGGGTATTGCAGAGTATTGCGCAGGGTATTGCAGAGTATTGCGCAGGGTATTGCAGAGTATTGCGCCAGGGTATTGCAGAGTATTGCACCAGGGTATTGCAGAGTATTTTGCAGAGTATTGCGCAGGGTATTTTGCAGAGTATTGGCAGGGTGTATTGCAGAGTATTGGCAGGGTATTGCACCAGGGATGGCTGAGCAGGGATGGATGGATGGCTGGATCTGTGACTGCAATTGTCACGGATCCAGCCCACAGCGCTGCTGCCTTGATCTGCTCCCTCCCCTCTCCTCTCACACTGTACCGATCGGTACAGAGAGGGGAGGGAGGAACCGGCGTCATCAAATGACGCCGGTCTGTTTACAAGTGATTGCTCCGTCATTTGACGGAGCGATCACGTGGTAAACGGCCGCTATCGGCGGCGATTTACCGCGATTCGTGATCCGCCGGGTCCTCTGGACCCGGTGGTCACGGAGTTTCCCGTGTGCGCGCCCCAGGGGGCGCGCGGGAGCGCGATTCTGGGAGGACGTTATATAACGTCCTCCCAGAGTTAAGCAACCACCTTGTCGACGTTATTTGTCGGCAGGTGGTTGTTAAGTGGTTAATTAATATAATAAAAAAAAAATATCGAATCGAATCGTAAATCGAGTTTTTTATAAAAAAAATCGCAGATTTTTTTTGGGGGGAAAATCGCCCAGCCCTACTGTCAGGTAAGCAGAATGAGCCCTTTATTTTCTAACAGCAGCCCTGGGTACAACACATGTTAACCACTTACGGACCAGCTCACGCCGATATACGTCTGGACTTTGAAGAGGGATACAGTGGAACCTCGGATTGCGAGTAACGCGGTTAACGAGCGTTTCGCAATATCAGCACTGTATTTGAAAAAATCCTAACTCGGTTTGCGAGCAGGATTCAGGCCAAAGTGGTGTGCAGTACCGCGTTTGGCCTGAGGTGGGCGGCGCAGTTCGGAAATGCTTGGAAAGAAACGGAAATTCTCAATTTCCGAGCCTTTCCGAGGTTAGCCGAGGTGTCCTCGGGCCTTTCCAGCCATATCTGAGGCTCTCCGGCGCCCCCGCCTCTGGCCGCATGCGATATTGCATGCCTTAAAAGTCAATGCGGAACTAAGGGGAAACTCTCTTTAATATGCGAGTGCTTTGGATTACGAGCATTCTCCTGGAACGGATTATGCTCGTAATACGAGGTTCCACTGTATCTTTGTTATGGCAGCAGCTAGCTACAATAACCCCGGTAGCCTCTCCTTCAGTGAGCGGTCCTCTTTCAGATAAAAGTGGTCTCTGCAGCGGATTCGCTGCAAGATCACTTTTATCGGCGACGGGAGAGGGCCCCTCCCGCCACTCTCTGGTGCCCTCCGCCGCTTATCGGAGCCAGCCGCGGAGGCGATCGGGTCCTCTCTGCTGCTTAGTATGGAGACGAGTGAGGGGAAGATGGCCATACATTTTTTTTTTTTATTGCATTTTAGTGTGAGATCTGAGGTCTTTTTGACCCCAGATCTCATATTTAAGAGGACCTGTCATGCTTTTTTCTATTACAAGGGATGTTTATATTCCTTGTAATAGGAATAAAAGTGACACAATTTTTTTAAATAACAGTGTAAAAAAAAACCTTTAAAAAAAATAAAATAAAGGTAAAATAAATATGAAAAAAAAAAATAAAACATTTAAACGCGTCCCGTCCCGCCGAGCTCGCATGCAGAAGCGAACGCATACATGAGCAGCGCCCGCATATGAAAATGGTGTTCAAACCACACATGTGAGGTATCACCGCGATCGGTAGAGCAATAGTTCTAGAGCTCCTCTGTAACTCAAAACATGCAACCTGTAGCATTTTTTAAATGTCGCCTATGGAGATTTTTAAGGGAAAAAATTTGTCGGCATTCCATGAGCAGGCGCAATTTTGAAGCGTGACATGATGGGTATCAATTTACTTGGCGTAACATCATCTTTCACAATATAAAAAAAAATTGGGCTAACTTTACTGCTGTCTAAAAGTGTATTTTTTCCCAAAAAACTGCGCAAATACGGTGTGACATAGTATTACAACGACGGCCATTTTTTTCTCTAGGATGTTAGAACCCCCAAACATTATAAAAAAAAAAAATTCTAAGTAATTTTCTAGCAAAAAACAGTTTTTAACTTTTAAACACATCTCAGAAAGAGGCTCAGTCTATAAAGCGGAGTTCCACCCAAAAATGGAACTTCCACTTTTTGGAATCCTCCCCCCTCCGGTGTCACATTTGGCACCTTTCAGGGGGAGGAAGGAGCAGATACCTGTCTAATACAGGTATTTGCTCCCACTTCCTGGCATAGATCACCACGGTGACCTACCCCACGTCCGGCGCCTACTCTATCCCCCCCCTCCACTGTCTTCTGGGAGACACACAGGTCCCAGAAGACAGCAGGGACCAGTGAGGACACGCATGCGCAGTAGGGAACCAGGAAGTGACCCTGCAAGGCTTCACTTCCTGATTCCCTTAGCGAAGATGGCGGCGGCAGCAGCACCCGAGAGCCGACGGACAGATCGGCTTCGGCTACCGACATCGCGGGCGCCCTGGACAGGTAACTGTCCATATATTAAAAGTCAGCCGTTTTTCTAGCTGCTGACTTTCAATATTTTATTTTTTTCTGTGGAACTCCGCTTTAAGTGGTTAATGGCATTGATCGCAACCATCCTCCATTAACAGTAGATTCTCCCCAGTAATAATAGACTCCTGCCAGCAACACAGATCCCCATCAGCCAGCAAAAATAGACTCCACCAGCAACAAAAGATATACCTCAATAACAATAGGTCCTCATTAGTAACAATAGACCCCCCAGCAACAAAAGATACACCCCTACAATAATAGACCCCTCAGCAACAATAGAACCACCCCAGCAATAACATACCCCTCCATCAACAATAGATCCTCCTCTGCAACAATAGACCCACCCCAACAACAACAATAGATCCACTCCAGCAAGAAACCCCCAGCATCAATAGACCCTCCTAGCAACAGTAGATCTAGTGGTAGAAAAAAAGGGCGGTGAGGGAAGGCAGCACAGTGGCTTTGTGGTTAGCACCATTTGTGGTTAGTCCTTGGTTTAAAGCTTAAAGGCCAGGACAGTATCTGTATTGAATTTGAATGTTCTTTTTGTGGTTGCATGGTTTTCCCAGGGTATCTGGTTTTCTCCAACCATCCAAAGAAAATACATGCTGGTAGGTTAATTGGCTTCTGTCTAAATAGTTTCTAGTTTGTGTGTTTAAATTGGCTATACAGATGTGTTATCACACTCTGGTTGTTGATCCCAAACCTGTGTAAACGGGAAGGGCTGAACAAAAATATGGCAACCTACCTTGAACAAAGTTGACGGAAATGGCCCTTAAACGTATCAGAACTGCTGGCTGTAAGGCGGATATGACTGAACGGGTATGATACACACTGAGAGGAAATCTCTGGATATCTTTGGCTCGAGTTCTGTTTTTCAGAGTCCAATTTGGTCCAACATTGGGTTTACAATTTTGAGTTTTAGCATCTACCTCTATAATAGTTCATCCTTAAACCCTGCACAATCTATTATATCAGCCTTTCTCAAACTTTTTACCCAAGAGGAACCCTTGCGAAAACCAGTTTGATGGTGGTCAATGGCAAAATGTCCATTACATTGATGGTCAGTAAGAATGCAACCCTAATGCCACGTACACACGCTCGGAATTTCCGATGGAAAAAGTCAGACGGAATTTTTCATCGGATATTCCGACTGTGTGTATGCCCCATCGGACTTTTTTCGTCGGAAATTCCGACAGAATTAGATAGAGAACATGTTCTGTATTTTTGGATGCAATTCCGACGGACTAAAAACCACGCATGCTCGGAAACAATTCGACGCATGCTCGGAAGCATAGAACTTCATTTTCTCGGCACGTCGTAGTGTTTTACGTCACCGCGTTCTTGGCGGTCGGATTTTAGTGTTACCGTGTGTATGCAGGACAGCTTGAGCGGAATTCCGACGGAAGTTCCGCTACTGTGTACAAGGCATTACAGTGGTGGTCAGAATGATGAACGTATGTAAAATCTCATCAGTACATTTGATAAAGCCATCAGAGGCTTGACAAATGTTGTTCAAAAGAACAAAATGATGCTTGCTTGTATTATTAAATTATGGAATTTCCTGAAAGAAAACCACATTGAGCCTCGGTTCACATTGGAGCGATTTGTCATGCGATTTGAGAGATCACCTGTAGGGAGCCCACCTTTAGGAAAGGAGTCCAGGGGAGGATCAGTCCCAGAGGAGACTGGCGACGGTACTGCTGTCTCGGGAAGAGGCCTGGAAACTCGCCTAAAGAGGGATCCATCATCTTTATTACAAGCCCTGCAATAGGCCAATCTGGTACAAAGGTTTCTCTCATTATTGCTTGGCTGGGAGGTTCGGGACTATTGACAATCCTGTGGCAGAGGATTTCCTGATCGCATCCTTTGAAATTAACAATTTATCCGTGCTTCATCCCGGTTGCTAGGACCGTTCACAAAGGGACTATCCGGGTGAGCAATACCCACTCAGGCTTGAGTGGCGACGAAAGAGTTACACTGTGTCTTAAAGCGGAGCTCCACCCGCAATTTTTTTTTTTTTAAAGTCAGCAGCTACTAACACTGTAGCTGCTGACTTTTAATAAGGACACTTACCTGTCCTACTCTCCCGCGCTGATGGCCCCCCCGATGCCGATCCCTCGATCAGTGCAGGTCCTGCGCCACAATCCACACTAAGGGAAACAGGCAGTGAAGTCTTACGGCTTCACTGCCCGTTTCCTACTGAGCATGAGCGAGTCTCGCGCCGACTTGTGAATGGGTGGCTGCTCTCTGGGATTACTCACAGTTCCCAGAAAGCAGCGCGCCCCATCCACTAGAAGAAGATGGGGAAGAAAACAGACCGCGGTTACGGAAGAGGCAGATTACGGACTTCCGCATGGCAACAGGTATTTCGGGTGAGTATAAAAAAAATATATATCTTTGTACCTGAACCTCTCCCTACTTCTCTCATTTCCTACTCTCTATTTAAGTTTACTGCAAAGATAAAGAATAAAACCTTGCTGCTTAGGTTTTACTCCTGTGTGGACATTGGCCTTATTCTGAGGAACTTCTACCTAGACAACGGAGAAAAGGGATCCACTTGAGAGAGGTAATTGCTGCAAGACCCAAACAATAACACCGCTTGCCTCTCTATACAAGGGGGGATACCGGGCAAGTAGCAGGTGTGCCCGACTGCGAATGGAGGATGGCAAAGTAAAAGGGTTTGTGTGCTACACACACAATTGTCCACAGTCATATTCGTGGCCCCCCTGAACAGCACAATGTTAGGACTGGTGACACCATTCTGCCACATCCAACTGAACTGGGGATTTACCAATGTTAAAACATTCTACTCAAGAATTTCTAAGGACTTTTATCCTTGTTGGACGTTTTTTTTGTACTGCAGTGGTGTCTCTGCTGTAGGATGACCTGTTTTCACTAAATACAACTTCACCCAGAGCTGGTGGTCACTCAGACATGTCTAGGTGCCTTAGCCTTAATGACCCCATCCAACAGGTAGTCATACTATAGAACAGCCAGTAATCCCTAGTCCAACGCTGTATCATGGCCCAGGCCTAGGGCAGCACTTTGCAGGGGGGCAGCATGGAAGGAGTCACTGTTAGTGTAACGCAAGCTGCTTTTAATTTTGACTGTCCTGTCAGCCTGGACCACAAACCAGCCTCACTGTGCTATATGTTTTCTGCTGCACCATTGGCATGGTTATATCTTCTTAGTCCTCTCTCCATAAAATTATCAGTAAAGAAGGGTTATAGCCCCTGTCAGTTTATTTTTTACCATCCCTGTCCCATTGCAGAGATTTCCCTTCACTTCCTGCCCCATAGCCAAACAGGAAGTGAGAGGAAATCTATGCAAACTAAGGGAATCCAATGCCCCCCAGGCCCTAAGAACTAGTGTCCCCACTTGAAAATTTCAGGGCGGGTCTTAAACATAAAGGGCTGTGGCCTTGACAAGAAGGGGTGGGTCATATTTAAATTAGGGGGTGCACGAGTTTAGTCAGGCCTAGGGCAGCATAAAATCTAAATACACTACTGCCCTAGTCCCAGTATTGTGAATACTACAGGCAGTGCTCCTGGCAAGTGACCAAACACTGTATCATGGCAGAACTGTAAAGTCCCTTCATTTTGCTCCAGGTTTCTGCTTGGTCTTCAGTGCCATGTCCGCACCTTCGTACATGCCCTCTACAGTGTATTACAAAGACAAGGCCTAGGACCTTGCATGATAAATCCATTAAAGTGGAAGTAAACCCATCGATTTAACAGTTTCAAAAAGCAGTTACATTCCCGGCATGCTGGGAATGCCAACTGTCACATTGGTTGTGCTCTCAACCAAACTGTCAAACCATCCAATGGCTGGTGTCATAACTGATCACATGTGCAGCATCATGGCAGTTGAAGATTAAACAGAGGCCAAGATGGCAGCTTCCTTGCCTGAAAATGATAGGAGGGTTTACTTACACTTTAACCACTTAACGACCGCTCACTGTATATATACGTCGGCACAATGGCACCGACAGGCACAATCACGTAGAGTGTACGTGATTGCCTTTGTACAGTTGGGGGGTCCGATCGGACCCCCCTTCTGTACAGTGAGCGGTCGGAATTCGTCTGGGAGCGTTCCGAGATGGGGGGGCGGCCGTTCGATTCCGACCACCCCCCCGCGATCGCTCCCGGCGAATAGAAATGCCCCCTCTGTCTGTGTACTGTTTACACAGATGGAGAAAGCAGGAGGAAGTGATGTCATCTCCTGTGCGGCGCTCACATATACCGAGCGTCGTACAAGAGAAGACACACAGGTCAGTGCACTAACACTACACTAACACCAGCACACATAGGCACATAAATCGCCCCCCCAGGCCCCCCCAGATCACCCCCCAGCCCCCCCCAGATCACCCCCAGCCCCCAGTCACAGTGTCACTGATTGCAGTGACCATTTATTTACTGATCACTGCAATCAGTGACATTTGTGACTGTAAAAGTGTCACTACATTTAGTTTTAGGTCCAGTGTAGCCCCCTAACCCCCCCTAATAAAGGTTTAACCCCTTGATCACCCCCCACATAACCCTTTCACCCCCTAGCACCGCCGTCGCTTGGCGATCATTTTTCTGATCGCTGTCTTGGCGTCGGTGATGCAGATCGGTACCCAGTAATTTTTTTTAGGTTCGCCGCAGGTTTTTATAGCGTCGGGTACCCCCATAAATTATCTAATAAAGGTTTAACCCCCTTGATCGCCCCCCAGGTAACCCTTTCACCCCCTATCACCACTGTCACTAAGCGATCGTTTTTCTGATCGATGTCTTAGCGTCGGTGATGCTGATCGGTAGCCAGTATTTTTTTTTAGGTTCGCCGCAGGTTTTTATAGCGTCGGGTACCCCCATAAATTATCTAATAAAGGTTTAACCCCCTTGATCGCCCCCCAGGTAACCCTTTCACCCCCTATCACCACTGTCACTAAGCAATTGTTTTTCTGATCGCTGTCTTATTGTCGGTGATGCTGATCGGTAGCCAGTAATTTTTTTTAGGTTCGCCGCAGGTTTTTATAGCGTCGGGTACCCCCATAAATTATCTAATAAAGGTTTAACCCCCTTGATCGCCCCCCAGGTAACCCTTTCACCCCCTATCACCACTGTCACTAAGCGATCGTTTTTCTGATCGATGTCTTAGCGTCGGTGATGCTGATCGGTAGCCAGTATTTTTTTTTTAGGTTCGCCGCAGGTTTTTATAGCGTCGGGTACCCCCATAAATTATCTAATAAAGGTTTAACCCCCTTGATCGCCCCCCAGGTAACCCTTTCACCCCCTATCACCACTGTCACTAAGCAATTGTTTTTCTGATCGCTGTCTTGGCGTCGGTGATGCAGATCGGTACCCAGTAATTTTTTTAGGTTCGCCGCAGGTTTTTATAGCGTCGGGTACCCCCCATAAATTATCTAATAAAGGTTTAACCCCCTTGATCACCCCCCAGGTAACCCTTTCACCCCCTATCACCACTGTCGCTAAGCGATCATTTTTCTGATCGATGTCTTAGCGTCGGTGATGCAGATCGGTAGCCAGTAATTTTTTTAGGTTCGCCGCAGGTTTTTATAGCGTCAGGTACCCCCATAAATTATCTAATAAAGGTTTTAACCCCCTAATTGCCCCTAGTTAACCCTTTCACCAGTAATCATCATATAAGTGTTACGGGTGACGCTGGTTAGTTAGTTTGCTTTTTATAGTGTCAGGGCACCCGCCGTATATAACCCAATAAAGGTTTAACCCCCTGATCGCCCGGCGGGTGATATCAATTAGGTTTTAGCGTCAGAGAGGGTCTGCGTCACACCCCAGGCAGCGTCAGGTTAGTGCCAGTAACGCTAACACCCACGCGTGAAGCATACACCTCCCTTAGTGGTATAGTATCTGAACAGATCAATATCTGATCTGATCAGATCTATACTAGCGTCCCCAGCAGTTTAGGGTTCCCAAAAACGCAGTGTTAGCGGGATCAGCCCAGATACCTGCTAGCACCTGCGTTTTGCCCCTCCGTCCAGCCCAGGCCCCCCAAGTGCAGTATCGATCGATCACTGTCACTTACAAAACACAACACACATAACTGCAGCGTTCGCAGAGACAGTCCTGATCCCTGCGACTCCAGTGCTGTAGGAGGTGATTTCACCACCACAGTTAAAAAAAAAAAGAAGCAAATATGCCGAAGCATTGGGGCAGCAGGGGCGGAGGAGCGATTTTGCTCCTAATGCCGCGTACATACGGTCGAAATTCTGACGGAGGCTTGCCCGTGGAAAAGTCCGACCATGTGTGTGCGGCATAACTTTTTTGCGGGAGGATGCCCCCATGCTTCGGCATATATAAATGGTGCATGTATGCCCATCATTAGAAGTGGGTGGATGAAGGGTGGTATTCTAATGGTGGGCATACCCACCGATCAATCTCTTTTTTCGTTCAGCCACCTGGCTGCATGAAAAAAAAAGATTACAATACATGTCCAACAAGGACCAGCAACGTACTGGTATGTTGCTGGACTTTGAATGGTTATACCAGATTGATGCCTGCGGGTTTAGGTATCATCTTGGTATCATTCTTTTCAGCCAGCGGCCGGCTTTAACGTAAAAGCAACCCTAGTGGCTAATTAGCCTCTGGACTGCTTTTACAAGCAGTGGGAGGGAATGTCCCCCCCCCCCGGATATAAAAAGCGCCATTGGGAAATTGGGAAAGCATTTTATCACACCGATCTTGGTGTGGTCAGATGCTTTGAGGGCAGAGGAAAGATCTAGGGTCTAGACCCCTGTTTTTTCAAAAAAAGAGTACCTGTCACTACCTATTACTATCATAGGGGATATTTACATTCCCTGAGATAACAATAAAAATGATAAAAAAAAAAAACATGGAAGGAACAATTTAAAAATAAAATAAAAAAGCAAAATTAATAATAAAAAAAAAGAAAAAAAAAAAAAAACACCCCTGTCCTGCCCTGCTCTTGCCCAATGGCGAACGCAAGCGTCGGTCTGGCGTCATATGTAAACAGCAATTGCACCATGCATGTGAGGTATCACCGCAAAGGTCAGATCGAGGGCAGTCATTTTAGCAGTAGACCTCCTCTGTAAATCTAACGGGGTAACCTGTAAAGGCTTTTAAAGGCTTTTAAAAATGTATGTAGTTTGTCGCCAATGCGCGTTTGTGCGAAATTTTAAAGCATGTCGTGTTTGGTATCTATGTACTCGGCCTAAGATCATCTTTTTTATTTCATCAAACATTTGGGCAATATAGTGTGTTTTAGTGCATTAAAATAAAAAAAAGTGTATTTTTTCCCCAAAAAATGCGTTTGAAAAATCGCTGCGCAAATACTGTGTAGAAAAAAAAATGCAACACCCACCATTTTATTCTGTAGGGCCTTTGCTTTAAAAATATATATAATGTTTGGGGGTTCAACATAATTTTCCTGCAAAAAAAAATATGTTTTCATGTAAACAAAAAGTGTCAAAAAGGGCTTTGTCTTCAAGTGGTTAGAAGAGTGTAAGCTTCCTAATGTTGTGTATAAAATGCCAGAACAGTTCAAAACCCCCCCCAAATGACCCCATTTTGGAAAGTAGACACCCCAAGCTATATACTGAGAGGCATGTCGAGTTCATGGAATATTTTATATGTTGACACAAGTTGCGGAAAAAAGACATTTTTTTTTTTTTGCACAAAGTTGTCACTAAATGATATATTGCTCAAACATGCCATGGGCATATGTGGAATTACACCCCAAAATACATTCTGTTGCTTCTCCTGAGTATGGGGATACCACATGTGTGAGACTTTTTGGGAGCCTAGCCGCGTACGGGACCCCAAAAACCAATCACCGCCTTCAGGCTTTCTAAGGGTGTAAATTTTTGATTTCACTTCTCACTGCCTATCACAGTTTCGGAGGCCATGGAATGCCCAGATGGCACAAAACCCCCCCAAATGACCCCATTTTGGAAAGTAGACACCCCAAGCTATTTGCTGAGAGGTATTGTGAGTATTTTGCAGATCTCGCTTTTTGTCACAAAGTTTTGAAAATTGAAAAAAAAAAAAAAAATTTCTTTCTTCATTTTCAAAAACAAATGAGAGCTGTAAAATACTCACCATGCCTCTCAGCAAACAGCTTGGGGTGTCTACTTTCCAAAATGGGGTCATTTGGGGGGGTTTTGTGCTATTTTGGCATTTTATGGCCTTCGAAACTGTGATAGGTAGTGAGGAGTGAAATCAAAAATTTGTGCCTAGAAATCCTGAAGGCGGTGATTGGTTTTCGGGGTCCCGTACGCGGCTAGGCTCCTAAAAAGTCCCACACATGTGGTATCCCCGTACTCAGGAGAAGCAGCAAAATGTATTTTGGGGTGCAATTCCACATATAACCATGGCATGTGTGAGCAATATATCATTTAGTGACAACTTTTTGTAATTATTTTTTTTTTTTTTGTTTTGTCATTATTCAATCACTTAGGACAAAAAAATAAAATTCAATGGGCTCAACATGCCTCTCAGCAATTTCCTTGGGGTGTTTACTTTCCAAAATGGGGTCATTTGGGGGGGTTTTGTACTGCCCTGCCATTTTAGCACCTCAAGAAATGAGATAGGCAGTCATAAATTTAAAGCTGTGTAAATTCCAGAAAATGTACCCTAGTTTGTAAACGCTATAACTTTTGCGCAAACCGATAAATATACACTTATTGACGTTTTTTTTACTAAAGACATGTGGCTGAATACATTTTGGCCTAAATGTATGACTAAAATTGAGTTTATTCGATTTTTCTTATAACAAAAAGTAGAAAATATAATTTTTTTTCAAAATTTTCGGTCTTTTTCCGTTTATATCGCAAAAAATAAAAATCGCAGAGGCAATCAAATACCATTAAAAGAAAGCTCTATTTGTGGGAAGAAAAGGACGCAAATTTTGTTTGGGTACAACATTGCATGTCCGCACAATTTACAGTTAAAGCAGCGCAGTGCAAAATTCTGAATTCACCTCTGGTCCTCTAGCTACCAAATGGTCCGGAGCTTAAGTGGTTAAACTTCCATACTCTGGCTTGTTTGGACAATCGATCAGTACTAACCTATCTTGTTGTTTGCTGCGCATCAGGCTTAATAAAGTTTTCTGATTCCCGAAAGACTACTAGTCCCATGGTGCTTTGGGATGAGCAAGAAATTGTGACATTTCAGCAAAATATTGATATTTGGTAAAACTGTCAAGAAAATAGGAGATTTTTTTATGTATTTTTTGGAGGATTTTAAGGGTGCAATAGTTTTAAGTGGCTCCTGGAAGTTATGGAATTACTTTTTTTTTATCAAGCAAATGTTCACATTAAGGCAAAGTGAATCATTTCATTGTAAAGTCTTTTCTTAAAAACCGTCTGTGTATACCAATGGTGTCCTTTATTGTTCAAATACTCTTAATATGTGCCATTTGCCAGAGTATAAACCAGTCCCTCTATACTCTACTGACTAATTAGACTTAATTCACCAGGATAAGGATCCATATCTTCATAAAGGTGTGAAAATAACAGTCATATAGCTAAAATAAATATTCCTATCCTTGTGTAAAACTTCATGAATTGAGCCTATTGTCCTGTGTTCATTGGGTACAACATTGCTGACTTTCTCTGTCCTCTCTCCACAGTCAGACCTGGAAAATGTCCATCGCCCCTTAAAATCTTTTGTAAGAGGGATGATTATACCTGCAAAAGTGACGACGATTGCTCTGGAGAGATGAAGTGTTGTGGTATTTGTGGCATGAATTGCTGGAACCCAGAGCCAGGTATAACTATACACTTATGTTCGTGTGTCTTTAAAGTTGGTCAAATCATAACCCTGCTACACCATTATTAGGGACCTGCAGCTTTGCATTTTCTTTAGTCACTTCTACGTATGCAGCCTGCTTATTTGTGGGAAGGTGCAGCGTGATTCGGCGGGCAGAAAACACATAAGTCCAAGTACGGCAACAAGAATATATTGTAACAGAAGTCCAGGAACTCAAAACAGACCC